>QVIE01001531.1:0-21439 GCA_013387415.1 Panellus pusillus | reverse complement strand
TGCCTAGATCTAGATGATCTCGCACGCTCCACTTGTACGCGCCTGCAGTTACCTAGTGCTGGCAAGGTTCAGTTCGGTTCAGGTTCAGGGTGCTTTTCTAGATCTCTGATCATGAACCCGAACCTGCCCCTCGCGTTCGCGATCGGTTCAGCACATCTCTGAACCTCGAACCTGAACACGGGTTCAGGTTCGGTTCAGGTTCGGACCGGTTCGAACCTCCAAAAATCAATGCCCCACCGTTCTGGGTAACCGTTACCCAGAACGGATCGCCGAACGAATCTCCGAGTCGAGCAGGCGACGCAGAACAAATTTCTAATTAAAGGTAGATTGAGACAGCCTGGGCCCTGAGGAAAAGAAAAGGAAACAGTGAAAACGTACCTTGCCGATGATGCGAATATTGACGATACGGTATTTCCAAGCAAGTTCGTCGGAACGGCTCACAACGTATGCCTTAGGTCGCGGCTAGTCAGACAATGGAAACAATGTGAGATTGCGGACCATACCAAGCGTGCATTCGGGACAAAAAGCGGAAGCCGTGCAAGAAAGTATATATGGAGCTCGTGCGTCGCCTTCTTCTTTTGATGCCATGGGTTTTACGCAGGTGAAAGACATCGTCTACAGAGAGATTGATCCAAGCCCGATGCTAGTCGTCGTGAACTTCTACTTGAAGTACTGCTCAGTCGCTGCATTGGATAGAGGCCACGTATATACATTGAAGGAAAAACAAGAATGGTGGCGAGCATATCATCAGTACTGATTCTTTACAAATTTGGAAGGATCATGCGTCCAAGCCCTACTTGCTGGTTCTCCGCTTGTAATACCTGCCAACCCAGTTTGGTTTTTTGTCTGGACGCAGAAGGAGGACCTTATCCTCGTTGGGAACTTGTCGGACCAGCATCCGACTTTTGGTCAACTACCATCCACTTCCGTCCTTGTCTGCAAACCACACTTCTTGGCCTTCGAGACACTGTTCGTGTAGCTGTAAACATCCCCGGGAGCAGGTTTGGGACCAGGTGGCGGCTGTTTCATTGCGGCAGAGCCTGTGCTAAAATAGTGAGTGAATTCCACAGGGGGAGTGCCCAGAGGTTCGCTTTCGGGGACATTTTGGCGGTCGTAGACGGCGGTTTGGGCCTGAGTGTCTTTGCGTTGGGATGCTGAGAGCGGTGACTAGCTGACGCTTCATTCGAGTGACTTCCGACTTACGTTGGGGAGCTCCCTCTAGGGGCTGGTCGAGATCCAGAGGATACTACCTCTTCCTCCGTCGAGGAGGACGAGTCCGACCTACACAATATGAAGATACCTGACGAATACTGCAATAAGATACTTACCGTGACTGGTCAGCGTGGACTTGATAGCTCAGGATGGCTGCAGAAGCCATACCGCGCACCATCTTGAACTGATCGGGATCGATAAAGACACAGCTTTTCAAAATGTTGGTGACGTCGTCGACAGTGTCCTTGGTGTCGCCCTCACTGGCGATGGTCTCGAGGCGTTTGATGGCCTTGCTCGTCTTGGACCCGGACGGATCGGTTGTGTGTTCCCGCAGCAGCAGTGCAATCCTCTCCAAGATTTCATCGAGATTTTCAGAATCGCTGACCGACAGGGGATCCTCGTCGTCTGGAAGACCACCCTCCCGTGGCTGATGGGATAACTGATCATGAGGAGATGTCGATATTTGAGAGAATAAGCCACGTACAGAAGCACCAGAAACCAACAGGGGATCCTCGTCATCTTTAAAACGAGCCTTTTTGACATCCTTAGCTTGACGGGACGAAACGACGTCCACGCCCCGAATGCGATCCTCCGCCTTGAACTGGAATCCACGAGGCTGTATGAATAAATGAGGCGATGTAAAGATTTGAGGCGAATAAGTCGCGTACATCCGCGTGCAAATTGCCGATATACGGCAGCTCGCTGTGAGGCAGAGGAATATGTATGAGAGATGGAGCCATCGCACTTGGTGTTTTGGCTTCTTTGTTATCAGGATTGTGTGCTCTCGAGAATGAGAGGATGACCACACCATTGACATGATTGGGCAAAGGCTCCGCCGCCGGCTGGAGCCTGCAGCACTCCGCCAAGTATGGAAAGCCGAGCCCCGACATGACTACAAAACGACTAAAGAACAAGTACGTAGGATGTAAGTGCGCATTGATACACGGCCACTATCGGATGGATGAGTGACGCTACCGCGGCGCGTGCCTGCGCCGCCGCTGGATGTGGCATGGAGCCGCAGTTGCAGACGGCGGGGCGGGTGACACCGGCAGCGCCCGCGAAGGCGGCGCCGTAGCGGCGGCAGATACCGCGTGGCCCGATGCCTGGGACTGTCGCCAAATCTCCTCAAACTTTTTGCACCGCGGCCTCTCCTTCCCTAAATAAGCCCCGTCGACAAGGATATTGACCGAATCCGCCCCAAAAATGTCACCGGCGTCGCACATCTCATGGCGCAACTGAAAGAGGCCAAAACAGAGAATCTCCTCAACGCAGCAGAGGGCGATCCTGTTATGGAGGAGGGCGAAGAGCCGGTGTTCACGCTTGCCGAAGAAGCCAAGCGCCAGATAAGGCGGGAAGAGCGCAAGAAAAAGCGAGCCGAATTCAAAACTGCTAGGCTGAGGAGACTTGTGTGTCGGTCCCTCGGTGCCCTCAGTGATCTTCTGACTTGATTGACCTTGCAGATAAGCCTGCCGATAAGCCCGAAGCTGTCGGGGACCCGTACAAAACGCTATTCATTTCTCGTTAGACTAGATCCTCCTTCCTCACCTTTCGACGTACCTTGATCATGTGTAGCATAAAACTGCCAAAGCGCAAAGCGATATCCGTCGTGAATTTGAAGGCCATGGGACAAGCGAGCAGGTGAGAATCGTACGCGACAAAAAGGGTCGCAGCATAGGCTATGCGTTCGTCGTATATGAACGAGAGCGTGATATGAAAGGTTTATGTCTTCTCTCGTGTCCTCCTGTCGCGTCGCACTAGGAGTTTCCGGTCCACGACTGCGACCAATTTTGCTTCTAGCTGCGTATCCGATAGTCTCCACATCATGGGCAAGCGCATCCTTGTCGATGTCGAGAACGAAAAGTCCGCGGCTGGAGACCCGCCGTCGGTGGCCTTGGCGGCGGGGGCCGAGGATTCGGCGAAAGAGCAATGGTGGTTTTCGTGGTGGCAAGGGTGGGCTTGGAGGAGGCGGTGGTCGTGGCTTCGGCGACAGGGGTGGATTTGGCAGGTGGTGGCTTTGGCACCTCGAAACGAGGTTACGGAGACAGCGGCAAAGATCGAGGCGGCGGCGGCGGATATGGTGGTGACCGGCGCGGCGGCGGCTTCCGAGGCGGTGACGGTGGTTTCCGAGGAGGCGGCAGTATGGCGACGGTGGCTTTAGAGGTCGGGACGATTTCGGTGGCGGTTTCAGGTGAGCTTGCCAGGACCTGGCGGGTGTAGACCGCGGGCCGGCGGCTTCCAGGGCGGAGGCGGGTATCGCGGAGACCTCAAGCGCGAAAGGACCGGCTGGTATTGAAGATCTTACTGGCCTCTTTTCCTCCTTCGCTTCGTTTGAAGGTGATCGGATTGAGTATGTCGATGGGCACGTATGCGCCATCGTCGGCCTGCCGCACGTATATGCCTCTATTCTCGGAAATCGTACGCGTTTCTGCACTTGCTTCAGAACTCCGGCGGCGTATCGCTCCATCAAGGAGTTCCGGCACAGGCATAAGCATAGGTAGCGCCTCCCCCGTCGGCGTCCGCCCCCCCGCACTGAGAAGCGGCTCCGCACCAGCCGCGCCGACTGCACCAAGCACAGATATCCGATGCGCGAGCGCCACGTGCGACGGGCTCCCGGTTTCGAGCGCGCGCGGGCTCACGTGGAGCGTCTGTGAGGAGAGCGACGAAAGGGAATCGCGGAGGAGGGAGAGCGAGAGGAGGGAGTCGCGCTGGAGGATGATCTTGTGAGGGGGAACAGCAAGGCAAGGGTGACCGGTTTGCGAGGGTGCAGGGTGTTAGAAAGCGCCGCACCACTCCTGCGCCTTTCGCGCTTCTCCGCATGCGCCCGGACGTCGGCCTCGGCCTTGCGTGCGATGTCCAGCCCGGTGCTGAATGCGGTGCCACGAGCGAGCACGGTGGACTTGTGGTTTGTGGATTGTTTGGCATGGGCAATCCGCTCCTACAGGCTCCTGTAAACGTGTCAGTATATCCCTGGCAACAGTACGAGGCGGACATGGAAAGAAATCTACCTAGCTCGAGACGGAATCAATAGCAAGAAGGCGACCCCTCAGCGTCGAGGCGATGACCGGGGAGAAGTGCATGTAAGAGAGAGCGACGAAATGAGAAACAGGTGTACTGGCCCAGCCAGCAGTCAGGGCAAGAAGGAGCGAAGTCTGAAAGCCGGATTTGGGAATTCGAGCGTTCACCCATGCATGTCCCGATGGTGGTGATTGATCTCATGGGTGCAGCGAGCCGGATTTGGGAATTCGAGCGTTCACCCATGCATACCATGTGATCGATCAATGCAAGGTTTTCAGACACTGCTCCTGCAGCTTCGAGAGCGCATTCGAGCCCCACAAGGGAGCTGTATACCCCGGCCTTTGAGCAGCACCAAGGTATACGCTGCGCGCGTATTCTAGTCCTCCTACACAGACATCCCACAAAAAACTTAATAAAAAACAGGGTCTTTAGCATAGTGGTAATGCGTCACGGTTAGTTTAGCCCACTTCACTCTGTATAACCGTGAGGCCCGGGTTCGATCCCCGGAAGGCCCGCTTTTGTTTTCTTTCTCCGACTAGTATATATTGGTACCGAACGAGCAGCACCTGCAAGCCGGTCTTCTTGCTGTGAACACATTTGACCGTACCTGCAACGAAGGAGTACATAAATGCCTGTAGTACTCCGGGATACTTCCCGAAACCGGCGTTCCTCAGGGGGACCGTGCCGTGTAAATTTACCTTACCTGACCTGCCCACACGGGATTCTCACCGGGGATTAAACCAAGTATATATAGCACCCGCTATCAGGGCCTTTAGCCTCCTTTAGCACAGTGGTAATAGGTGGGCCGAACCTCGACGAATACAATGCACTACCTAATATCTAATCCAATAGAGCGAGAAAATTTGAATCAATATTCTCGTCCCCGTCCTCGTCCTCGTCCTCGTCCTCCTGTAACTCGACATGATTCCGTGGACCTGGATCTGTCGGCCTGGGTCTTACTAGGTCGGGCTGCGCAGTGTCATCTTCAGAAGTCTCTCCTGGATCCGGGAACCATCCATTGCTTAGATTCACCTGAACCTGAGTTACAGAACGTCCGCAGGTGTACAAATCTAAAATACGTACCCGGCTCAGGGGAAGAACATGAATGAATTGCTGCCCAGTGTTTGACTGACGAGGCGTCGGCGCAAAATTACACCGGACATCTTTTGCTTCGATGAGGATGGTGTCAACGGGTTCTACTGGAACCAAATATCCGAACATCGGGTGATGTAATCGGTACGGGTCGCCGGGGAGAACATCGGATGTGTACCGTTTCACAACCAAGAAAACAGTCTCGAAGTTGCGATTGCCAGCGAGTATCATGTACTCAAACTGGAATATGTTGATGATCTGACCAGGGACTTTGCCATGGGGAGGGAAGTCAAAAATGATGTGGCAGTCCTTGTCAGGACTCGCCACATGATTGGGGTCGTCTTCATTAGAGACTTTAGAATGCCTTCGCCTGTAGGTTACTCCATCAACAGAGGTCTCTTGTAGGATAACCAGCCTTGTGCCCTGCCAATGAGGAAACTGAAGCCCATGTTTGTGCTCCAAATGTTGGAACAACATCTCGCGATGTGCAGAGGGCAGAAAGTCTTGTGTCTCCTCTTTCCAGGAAGTATGAGAAACACAATCTGGGTCTATTGTTTGAGATAGGAAAGTATCCATCTCCCGATGCCGTTCTACTGTCATGTGCGCTACAGCTTGCGAAATAGCGGGTCGGATTGCAGGATTGTCGGTGATGATGCTGCGAAGGTTTGCCTCCTGAGCTGTCGAATGCATGAAGGTTGATTCGAGCTCTCCTGTACGTTAATTAAACCTAGACAACCCAGAGAGGCCCAATAGTACAAACCGAACTTCATATTGGTGTTCTGGCGTTGGAGCCGGTGGATATACCGTTCGTAGAATTGGGCGCCCCGTGAGTGCGAAGGCCCAAAATTTCGAAGGTTGTCTCCGATATGCAGAGCGCAGTGCATGTTGGGGACGATGTTATCTTCCGGAAACAGAACCGCCACTTGGTCAAGGTAGCGAGACATGTGATGATCGTATTGCTCGGCTAGGTTTGCATCCGTCTTCTTGAAGTTGGCGATGCGGACTGCGACAACGAGGTCAAGCATGTTCGACAGCAAATGTCTCTTCCGGTCGCCCTCGCTTGCCCAGACCCAGATCAGAGTAATGGGTAGATGAACCGTGAAAATCGTCCGCCAATGGTCGGCGCTTAACTTGCCCCGCCGTTTCGTACCCCAATCCTTGGGAACGGCTGTCATCCAGCTAGGCAGGACGGTACGATCCATATCGTTCCATACAGCTGCCATCACGTCCGCTCCTAGAACTGATCCACTCGTCGGAGACTGGGGTAGCATATGCTCCACGGTGTCCATCCGGGCCTTAACGATTGCTTGAGAATTCATTTGATACTGAGAATTGCGTCCACTTACCTGCTCACACAGGCTCTTGTACAGATCTTGGGTTGTGCAGCTGCCAATGGGGTTTCCCTGGATCTCCGTTATTGAATTTAGCTGACAGGTGGTTCGGAGAATCTTGGCAAGTTCAGTAGCACCGCCGGTGACCCGAATGGACGCGAATAGAGTCGCACGATACGCCTGCCCGATGCACCTCTTACACTTCTCCACTTCAACCTCGGATATCCCCATCGCTGCAGCCCGCTCAGTCATTCTTGTCTCCGCTGCAGCGATCAGCTCCGGGAGCGTGAAGCGATTCTGCACATCACCAGTTCCACCAGCTGCTCGCAAGAAATCTCCGTCATTTACATTATTTTTCTCTTTCTAAAGGCGGCAGTTAGTCCCCGAACCAGAGAGTATAACGTGCGAGAGCCCACCCATCTCTTGATACGGAGGAGATACCAGACCCGCTTCAGGGTCCCTCCGGCGACGCGCAGGTTGAGATCTTGGCATGTATGCCATAGGACATGATAAGGGCTGCGATTTTCACCCAGCATTGCGGCCAAAAACCCGGCTTCATCCGGCGCCGATCTCAATTGAGAGATGAAGAACTGGAGAAACACGCGCCTCCTCTCGACCGAGGGTTTTTGAGGCCTCGGCATACGGGGTTCAGACCCGTCGCCACCGGCGCGGGACAGATCGATGCGGAAAAGATCTCGACAATGATGCTCAATGAGGCCAAGCTCCAGAGCATGCATAACCTCGATCAAGAGGTAGAGAACAATATTCCAGTAGGAGAGTAGAAGGAGTGGCGTCCATCGAATCCCATTGTTCTTTTCAAGCTTTACCCTGGCTTCCGCAGTGGGTGCATCCCTCCACGCAGTCGCGCGCTCCTTGTGTTGTACAAACACACGCGGTGGCCATTGCGACCGGTCAAAGTCTTCGATATGGGCAGTATCCAGGCAGCAGCCAACGCAAAAGTAAGTCGAGGTCGGGGAAGTTAACCCGGCCACTTCGCGTATCGCAATCATGTCGGCAATGAGTGGAATGAACATGGTTCGGACGTTTCGCCCATTTCGGTATTTATACGTGCGGGTGAAGAAAACACCCTTATCCCAAAACTCCTGTAACTCCTTCACTGTAATGTGCTGGAAAGGATTAAGATGCCCCACTGCGGGAGGTTTTGGCCCGGCAGCTGCACCAACATAACATATTTTGTCGAACAAAAAGCGCCAGGCTGGGGGAAGTTGTATAAGACAATCCAAAAGCCGGTTGTAGTGGCGGTTTGTTTCGCTGTTTTATTGTAAAATGGGTTGAACCCATCAGCGGCGTAACCCAAAAGAAGACGGAGTTCTCCGGGTTCTTGGGGGTCTAGAAATGGGCGCCCATCCGGCCCTTTGAGCTCTTGAATACGTGGTGAGCTCCAGAGATCGGTCATGTATTCCTGTTCCTTTGATGCGCGGACAGGGTATTGTTCCAAGACGTCTTCAATCCCGGGTCGCGACAGAAGACGGGCCAACCAATGCTTTAGCGGCTGGTGTGTGTATGTCATGACTGGTGACCAAAGCAGTTTGTTTTTCGGCGATGGACCCGGTATAACTCTTGGCCGCAGATCTCACTTCCAGGAGTCCATCTTTCCTGGCATTTGGGAATGGAAACGTCTTCAAGGGACTTTGGTTTAGGGACGGACGGAGTCAACGCCCAGCATTTTGAGCAACATACGATTGTCTCTGTCACGGGGTCCAATCGGAGCTGTTTCACAACGCTAGTGATATCTCGAGGCAAGCTCCTGCCCGCATCCAGACCCGCAAGAAGATCTCTCAAACCAGCCAGCACAATATTTCCTCCTGAGCGGGGAACCATGAAAAATTTAGTCATCATGACAGCGAGTACCATAGAGGAAAGGACCGCTGGTTCGTTCTGATGGGGTAGAGGAGCAAAGTAAACATCTATTGACGGTCACCGACGCCATCCCCCACCCAGAAACACATTCACCCACCAGAGCGAACAACAGCTGCTTGAGGGAGGCGCTGCTGATCCCAATGAGCTCCTTTTTGCCGGGCGCACCGGGAGACCTCGTCCCAGGCACGTTGTTGGAGCTGCTGTTTTTCTGGAACGTCTTGAGAAAGCAGATGCACGAGTCCCACAATGTCCCAAGCAGCTTTTTCGTGCTCCAAAAATTGGCGGTTGCTATGTACGCGAGTTTTCAAGGAATAACTCTGGTTGGCCATGGCATCCGGATAACTATTGAGATACGAATCGTCAAACGCGCCGCCATCTGCCGGACTCGACACGAAATCCAGAGGTGTGTGCAAAGGTGCTACTTCGGTACTGGAAAGTCGAACCAGTGTAGCCTGGATGAGCTGGATGGATTGGGGATGCTGCAGTGTGGATTCTCGTCTCCCAAGATCTGAACGGGCGGATCCCGAGTCGGTGCTGTTTGAAATAGGGTGATCGTCGGGCTGTACGCCACGTGTGTCGGGCCGTCGACGCTGGTCCGAGTCGCGATCGGCGTGGTCTCCAACAACCGAGGACGTTCCCGCGGGTTGATTGTCGACCCCTCGCACCACGGGTACTTGGGTACTGTGTAAAGGCACAGACGCGGAGGTCTCTAATTGTGGGACCCGCGTGTGTAGATGAGAGGAAGATGTGGGGGGGAGGCGCGACCTAGTATGGGATCGATCCCGTTCCAGTCTGGCTCGTATTTCGGCGATTTCATCGTCTTTTCTATGATTCCAACGTGTGGAAGCAGAGATCCTATACTGCCCCTGGCATATCGCACAGTTACAACCGACTCGGTGACACGGCATGCTGCAACGGTGAACGTTAGATTCTGAGCGATTGATGGATTGATGATTGATCCAAGAACCTTCTTTGGATTATCTGGTTGAAGACATATACTTATATATGTGGTGCCAGCAACGTGAGGTACAGTGGGGCAATCGCCATGATGCGCCGTGAATGGAACTAGCCCTGAAAAATGGATGGCGACAGTTCAATTCTGACTAGTGACAATCTTTTCCAGGGCTACCAGGAATTGAGCTGTCCGCATCCATGTTTCAGACTCGTTCCAATTACTGCGAGCATGCTGAGAGCACCACTGTAATCTCATACGTTTTGGTTCACAATTCGATGAAACTGAAGGAGCCGGCCCGTCATTCGGGGAGTCAGAGTCTCAGACTGCAAAGCCTCAAGTAGCACATCGCGTACTACGTACAACGACCTCGACTAGCGTATTAGGTATAGCGTATTCCTCACAAATACAGTACCAGTGGCACCCACGCAATGGTACAACCCAATGAAGAACCTACCCACCGTCCGAGCGCAAGCAAAACCCAATGATTGAAAGGAATGCGGCAAGGAAGATGGGCGGGATCTGCGGGTGCGAGTTGGTCAAGCCAGGCTCGGTGCTCGACTGGAGGCGGCAAGCGGCAACGGGGACGAGAGCAAGTAGAAACGAGGCGAAATAGACGACGAGAGCGGAGACGAGGAGCGAGACAGGCATGAGCAACGACGGAGGCTCAGCACTGAACAAAGCGGCGACGGGCGACGGGGATTCAATTCTGTAGTTATGATACAAGGTGAAATATATAGTAAAATCGAGGGCACGACGAGGAGCGGTCGAAAGCTGTCAGACAGATGTACGGCGGATCGACGCGATCAGACCGGCAGTTCCACAGTTATCGCCGGTCGCCTGGCAGGGCGCTCGTCTGCTTCGCCTTCGTCGTCAATAGATCTCCCTCGCTTTTTCCCTTTGGAGACCTGAAGGATAGTATCGAAACACCGGTCTGAGCCCGGTAGTGCGGAGACGTCCCAGGGCAAGAAAAAATCATACAGATCGTCCTTGTTCAAGCGTGAGTCGAAATCCCCTGTAAGTTTGCAGGCTTTTGCTCGTATGTCGAACAGAGGCGCCTGAAGACGGTTGATGTGGGACACACTGCGGTACCTCTGCATCGAATGATACCCGGCCAAGCAGCGCCGCAGCTGCTGGTGCAGGGCCTTTACAGAAAATCCTCCGGTGGAGTTCAAGGAGCCTTCACCCTCCATCCATGAAGTGCGGTAGCGCGCCACGCAACAAGCCATAGTCAGAACGCATTCCTAACATTTCGTTGGGTTAGCCTGCGAACTACGCCCCATGAGGAACTCACTTCTAGCAGTTCGTATACGCTCTCAGCTTGAACGACGCGGTCGTAGTCATGCTGCTGCTCCCCGTCAAAGTGAAAGGGTTTGAGCTGGAACTTATCCGAGTCCAAGTACGCAGCAAGCTGCACGACCATCCACAAGGCGTATTCGTACTCGGCGTAGCGGTCAAACGGCATCGGTAACGCCGTGCCCATGTCCTCGCCAATGTCCTCCTCGTCAGGATAGTTTTCCGGTCGGAGAGATGGGTACAAAATGACGTAGGATGCCAGGTACAGCACATCCATCAAGCCTTCCCGTGTGAGAACATCAGGGAAGTGATTAAGGGTGACGGACGCGCCTAACATTGACATCAGCAGGCGTAATGGAAGCGGCGGTGTGGCTCTTACCACCAACAATTTTCTCGGCCCAGAAGATGAACAAGCGAACAAACAGCCACCGCATTGGCTCAGTCGGTTCGTTGGTCGCATCTCCATCGCACACCGTCAGCGTGATAAGGACACCTACGGCAACCGCTGCCTGCGCTGAATTGATGGTGTGAACGCCTTGGGCCAGAGAGTCCTCGAGCGTCATGATGAAATGACGCGTCCCGTGAGGCATCCAGCTGTTGGTCATCGCAGTCAACGAAAGGAAGAGGGAGGTAAAGGACGAAACGTACAACGACATCCCCGGGCGTAGTAGGAAAGTTTCCCACCGAAATACCTCGTCTCTTGCCGTGCACTGTGATTCGGCCCAATTTTCGACAGCGTGCCGCGACAACCAATCACCCTCATGTCCATTTTCATCAAATTTGTCCGCGCGCGGGACTGCAATCGACACGGACTTCAGACCCACGAGTTGCTCGATGACGGTGGCAGCGATGTCAACGTGTGTCGGAGATCGGGCTCCCTTCGTGCCCACCAAAGCCCATCTGAGAACACCCCATGGGCTATGGGCCTCCGGTAAATGTTGATGTCCTGCCAAATGAGTCATGGCTGTCTCGATGGAGGTAAACAAGCTAAAGGCAGTCAGCAAGGCGCTCTCCTTCCAGTCAATGAACCTACTCCATGGGGGGGGCTAGAAAAGCCGCGGTCTGCTAGTGGATGATTGATTGCGTTCAGGACCGGGCGGTTCGGCGAGGGCAGCAGGTCAACGAGTCGTCCAGCACGAAGAACGTACATGTCGTCTATATCGCCAGAATTTACAATGCCCATGTCTGTGGATTCAATTATGAGCAAGGTGCAGCTTCAAACGGGGCTGCACTGACCCTGAACGTGGCACAGCTTGTTGGGGTCGCGGAATCGAGACATCGAGACTTCGTTGAATTTGAAGTCTGAGGACGGCTCATCAAGGAGAAGGATAGCCCGATGCCGCATCAACAGATGCAAGTCGCGCTCAGGAATGGCGGCAATGTCACGTTTGGTCGTGACGAAAAAGAAGCTCTGGGAATCGGAGGGCCGGAGGTCGGGGTTGGAATCGCGGGCACTGGGTAACAAAAACAAAGGGGTCCCCTCATCATTCACTGGCTGAGAATTCAGTATGTCGGGAAGCATGGTCAGGTCGGACTCCTGCAATCACGGGGAATGAGACGTCCGAGCGCTCTAGAGATACGCTACGCACAAAGTTTTTGAAGACGGTGTACTCGTACTGGTGCGTGATGTTTTGACCGACCACTGCCGTTGGTGCTTGAAACTCCAGCGTGAGAGTTGACCCGACTGTCTGTTATAAAACTTTTGTGTGAGACCGTGCTCAGTTAGGAATGAATGGCGAACCGGCCGGTCCATGTCAAACTTCAGGGGGTGTGTTTTGGCGCGTTCAGCCAACACGGCTTGCTCCGGCTGCAATTTCTCAAAAGCTTGGTACGCGGCTACAAAACTAATGTTCGGATAAGTCGTCGACGGCGCGATTTTAGGTTTGGCTCCTTTCTTCCTCCTGGTGGTCGCGGGCCTCGCAGGCTTCGCGGGTGGTTTCGCGGGTTTCGCGGGCTTCACAGGCTCCACAGGCTTCACAGGCTTCACAGGCTTCACAGGCTCCACAGGCTTGATAGGCTTCACGGGCTCCATAGGCTTCACAGGCTTCACAGGCTGCTCACCCGCGCCGGTCGCTCTCCAACGGCGCTGGATTTGAGACGGGCTTGTCGCGTGCCCGAGTTTTGTACTCGCGATCCAGGGTCTTCTCGCCAGTCTTGTCCGTAAGAAGGCTGGGAGCCGAGTTCTTTTCTTGCTGAGAAACTGCACCCTTCGTCGCAGCCGACATCTCGCTATCTTCACCGTCCGAATCTACGTATTCAAAAACAACGTTGTCTTCAAAGCGGATGAGAGGTTGAACAATGACCTCATCTGACGCGAAACCTTCACAAGGCGCAAGTCAGTAGTAGCCACGAGGCGGAAGCAGTAAATACCGAGTACGACGGCTGCGGGAATCTCAGACGGGAAAGCAACGGCCTTCACAAGCTCGTCGGCGTAAAAGCGCCCAGGGATGTCCTCCGGCTCAGCGGAACCGACGGCAGCGTTGATGAGAAGCTCCCACCAAACGCGGTCGAGCCGTGCAGGTGGACACTCTCTGTTCAGACGATGACGATTTCCTTTGGCGACCCATTCCTAAGGTCGTGTTACACGAGCAACACAGGATACAGTAGACAAACATACAGTGTAGAAGGAATACGCCGGGTTCCAGTTGTGATGCGCGTATGCGACGTCCCTTGTCAAGAAGTATCCTCCATGCAATATGGCGACGGCCAGAGAAGCGTATAAGCCCCCAGGATCAGGATTCGTGATGGTCTTATCGATATCCGCTCTCTTGATTCCAGGAACCACACGTTGCGCGTTTCTACAGCAAAGTTCAGGTGATCCATCCAAGGGCAAAAACATGTAGTAGAACACACTGCAAAGACACTGTCAAAATATCGTTCTTGCGCAGGACGCAAAAACCCTGCGAATGCCATGATGTGCATGTTGCGATTTAAAAAAAAAAGAACTCACGTTTAGGAAGGCGAAAAGGAGAAAAGCCGCTTGTATGTGATTGGTGGACTGTCGCCAACCGGGACGGGCTGAGTTGTTGAGGAAGGAGCAACGCCGCAACACCGCAGATTTCTTAGCATCTTTCGATGCTCCAACATTCTTAGGCGCTTGGACCTTCGCCTCCGCAGCCTTCGCAGCTTTCGCAACACTCGCGCTGGCGTCCTTCAGTACTTTGTATAAGTCCTGGTGAAGAGCAAAGTGCTGGGGCAAGCTGAGCGCATAACAAAGCAGCTCGGTATGTGCTCACAATGGCATAGTCTTTGTCACCCCTTGGTCGCGTGTCATCCTTCTCCATGATGGGAGCGTCGTGCCCGGGATCGCTCAGGTGAAGTAAGAGGTCCAATACGACAAGGGGAATCAAGCCGTGCTTCAACACTGCGCGGACGCTAGAGTTGACGTCCCCTGCCGTCAGTGTCCGCGTATGGCGGTCAAGAGGCACCCCGCAGAGATTAGCAAGAGTCGTTCGATCTTGTTGCTCGAGATTCATAACGGCAGTTCGGGCATGTTCGGCCACTGAGTTAACAAAGGTAATCCCTTGCCCTGACTTTAGCAAAGGATTCTGTGAACGGAGGCGTTATTGTTCGAAGGACAGCGAATGGGATGGTCCTACAGCCTTGTCGATACATTCCCCTAACCGAGAGCGGCTGGCGTCGTCCAAGTCGCAAAGCTGAGGTGTGGATGTATGCAGCCAAGGGCCACGTATGTCGCATAGCGTGTAGAGCGTGTAGTCTGGCGGATCGCGACTGGGCATAGGCAAATGATCAGTGCAGAGGACAGGAGGTGTGGCTGTGCAGAAGGCATTCTGGAGGTTGCACAGCCACATCATGAATCTTGGACGCACTCCGACGGCTGGTAGAGAGTTCTTTTAGCTGGCATGGCCAGCTACTGTGGTGAAAGGAAATAGCCTGATGGATAGGCGTCTAACTGGCCGAGAGGCGCCATCAAATGCCTAACGCAACCATTGTGGTATGTCCTCCGAAAGGCTGACAGCCTGAGGCAGAACAACGCTCTATGGGTAGCATCTACCAGGTAACTATAGGTGTGTTCAAATTACTCACGTGTGTTGAAACTCGTACGAATGGCAGTCGCGACAAGTTTTCTGTACTGAATTTTTCCCCGCGACTAGCGCGCCCATGTGCGACGAACTTGGGCTGGGGGGCAGTCAGACATGTGGGCATGGTGCAGATCAAACGTACACGCCACCTTTCTGTCTGCAACGGACCACCATTTTGAGCTCTAGCTAGTTTTTCGAATTATCTGGTCTTTGAGAGTCTGTCGACGTGCACGCCACCCTATCGCAAATTTATCCACTGCCTCGCAGAACCGTTGTACCCTGTATTCGTCGCGGCAGTACATGATGTGCTATGTAGTGTATGTTTACTTAAAATTACCGGCATGGCTTCAGCATTAGTTGGCAACGTCCGAGTTTACAGGTAACTGAGGTAGTCTATCGCAAAACAGTCACCACGTGAGCTTTGGGATACTGTCAGCCTCACCTTCGTTGGTACTTGAGGTAGCAGCCTGATTCAACCGTCAGTAGTCTCGCTAATCCCATCGTCGAAAAAAGAAACAAGTACCAGAATGGCGGAGAAAGCTACGGGTGGGAATGATCAGTTAGTCAGTCATTCAGAGGGACCAATGCACGAACCCAATTGTTCTGAATTAGAAAGTGCCTACGTACAAGTCAGCATTGTTGCCACAGGTTCGATGCAGGCGTATACTTGCCTCGTGGATCAACCGAGCTTTGCGTGCTTGGACGTCCAGGACCTTTTCTTCGATCGTATCGGCCGCCACCAGACGAACCACCTCCACGTCTCGGGTTTGCCCGATGCGATTGACTGAGCCGCGCATGGATGAGATAGCAAGACGTCAATATCATTCGACAACGTACCGCGATCAGTCGCTTGACGCTCTATCGACGGCTGGATGACTTGAGAGGGAGGAAAGAAAACGCATGCAGGCATGATCACGCACTTGCCACCAGCTATTTTCCGGTGAGTAAAAGATCGAAGATATCCTTGAAAACTCACGGATCCACAATGAAAACGTGGTTGGCCGCCTTGAGGTTGAGGCCCGTTCCGCCCTACAGCTTGCTGGATCAGTGCTGACCCAATTATGAACCGCTAGGAAAACGAAGACGCACCGCTTTGAGTGACAATAGCAGAACCCGAGGAGCAGTCGAGTCCACAATGGGATCGCCGTCACAAAACTAGATTCCAGTAAGACCAGGGATTAAACTGCAAAACCCGTCCCCACCCTCTTCACACTGCGGATCCTGTGAGGTTCATCCATTTCGCCGTAGAACCTTTCGAATGGAATGGCCTCGCTTTTGAGACGGCACTCCACGATTTTGAGAAACCTTGGTTGACGTCAATGGGAGCCTGAAGATGCCGAGTCCACCTACCCTACGAAGCTTGAAAAAACCAGACTTCTCTCGCCTTTCGGAACCTCGTGCAGCAGAGCGATGAGCACGTCAAGCTTGGCTGAGCGCCCTTCCCCGGCGGATATGGAAGCGTTCGATACGTTGACTTCAGCCGGAGTGGCTTCGGGAGTCGACAATACCAAAGGCAATCCCTGTAAAAAGATCAGCGGAAACGTGGTGACTGCCAATACTTAAGTCCAACACAAGACGTGCAAGCCCCACGAGTAATCACACTAGCCATGATACGGTCAGCTCGACTCTGATCAGAGGTACGAAGGCCACTCGTACCATGCTGCGCAGCGATGCAAGGAGTGGCCCTGACAGGTCTCGCTTTGACAGCGGAACGTGTCGGCTTCCTCACCGATAGCGGAAAAGCAGGTTTGACAACTGTAATATTAGTGAATTGAACTGGAGTGCATAAAAAGCCATCCTACATCAGGCTCTCGTCCCCTTTCGTCTTGGCCAGATCTGCGTGTACTGCCATTTGCCGCAGCCGCAAGATAAGTTCAAAGATATGCGCGTTTTTCTGAACCCATCAGATGAGATTAGTCCGGCAAATGAAATGAGCGGGCGCACTTTAGGCCCGGTGGAAGGAAGCCGTTTTTTTGCGTCGGTCAACCAATTTCTGTACGCAGACTACAAAACCATGAGTCTCATTTGTACTTACACATAGTAGATCCATCCCTAACCCGTTGGTGAGGGTACATGCCAAGGTTCACCGTCTTGTATGTGACCTAAAAGGGAATCAGCGACTCCTGCACGGGCCTTGTTCATGAAAGTCGCACAGGGGGAGGTCAACAAGCTTGTGCCCATCCGTGCCAAGCATCTAGGGCTGTTCAAGCATTGGCGCCGATGAGAATGGGTGCTAGCTCACATCTTTGGTCCGGTACAGACCTATTTCTTGAAGCAACGTCTTCTCACCAAGGGTGAGCATTTGTCCACAATAGATACGATCGAGTACCTTGACATTTTTATTCCGCGTGGCGGTGGCAGGCCCAGTTGTGGCCCCATCCCCGATTACTTTGGCCCAATGGTACTCTTCCTATTAAGAATAGTTAGAGTGAGTGAGAACCGCCAAGGATGCGAGGATACGGACATAAACAGGCGGGCACAGTCTCAGAAAAGCTGCAATTGAGCGAAGATCCTACAGCCAAAGAAGCTCACAAGATTCCGAAAGAAATTGAACGAGGCGCCTACATTGAGGTTGTTTATCTACCTTGCCGGTGAACCAAATGGCTATTTGTAAGATAATTGTACGCACAATGGGAGTCCCTGTCAAGGCCCAGCGAGAATGCGCGGTCAATCCGATGGCGGCCTTGTGCGCCAGGGTGTCCGAGTTCCGTATTTCGTGAGCCTCGTCCAGAATGACACGCTGTTATGCTGAAAAAATCAAATCGACTGCGATAGTGACAGACACTTACGCGCCAGCACATCTTGCTGAACGGAGCATCTGCGCGAGCGAGGGTGTGGTAGTTGGAGATGACCACGTCGTACCCGCTAAAATCTGGTACTGGTGCTCTGCTCTCCTTGCCGGTGGGGTGGAAGACCAGGTACTTCATCTTGTTGCAACGGTCCGTGATTTCTTGTGCCCATACGGATAGGACACTGAGGGGAGCAACTGACATGGACGATCAACAGGGAGTTCGGGGATCAGACGGGAATATACTTATGAGCGTTGACTTGATGAAGCCATCAGGGACCTTGGTGCGCTTGGAGACCTCGATGAGGCCTAACATTGTAAGCGTCTTGCCCTATTTTTTACAAGGTTTAGGGAATGGCGACGATGAAAGTTGCCATGACCAACCAGCCCCTGAACAATGGTAAACGCATGCACGCGACAAGATAGACGGACTTCACCATTTCATCGGCCAGTAGACCGCCACGTCCTAGCGTGACGTTCATACAGGAGTGCTTGAGCATGGAGTGATAGAATCGTCCGCCCGTGATAGCCCTCAACATCTGAACGTAAGTTCCATCTTCAGGAATGGAAGGGGGAGACTCTTGACGAATAGCCCATCGAAGAGCTTGAAGCTGGAACACAGAGAAAGGAGTGGGACGTTTGAAACGGCATTGTAGAGCGACTGACCTGATGGGGAAATAACTTCACTTTGAGCCCACAGTCTTGATCGTACAGTGGGAGAGAGGGGGCCGACGTGTCCAGATAAGCATGGAGGGCATCCAGCTTGGTCTGCACAGCATCTGTCGTCACCTTGGTCGTGAGGCCATTGCCGCGGAGACAGACAAGCTGCCATCTGGGGGGAGGCTCTTGGGGAGCTTTCTGAGCGGCGTAGGCAAGGCGATCTTGAGGGGACAGTGCCCAGAGCATTCTACTTCTGTAGAATTCCGCCCGTTGGGAGGGTCCTGAGACGCAAATTCGTAATATCCTGAAATTGTCAGGTTTGGTGGCAATCAGTAGAATGTCGTGCTCACAGCTCTGGGATGTCATCCTCTTGGGGAATCACTTCTTTCACAGAAGAATCGATAGTTATTTCTTCCGCAGAGAACCACGGATACAGGCTTGGGGCCTCATGTGAGTTCAGCACCCCAACCTCTTTTCCCAAGAGATGGACGGCGATCGTCGGAGTCGAGCGCGACCTGTCAAAACTCAGGTTTTCTGCTCGGCCAGACATGGAGCAGATAAGTAACCTGCTGAGGAAGTGTGACTGTGTGGATAGGTCAGACGAACATCTTTGTGGTTCTAGGACGTTACTTACATTGCCTGTATCCGGTATCAGAGAGACAGATGTTCCTGCCTGAAGACGGTCCACGCGGTCCGGATCCGTGACGAAGACGGTTGCCGTGAATTGAGCGAAGACGGTGGTGTTCATGGACATTAGAAGGAGAGGGGTCGATAGATGATCTGGATTGATCGATATCGGAAGGGCGGCCCGCTGATTTCGACAGTTCCACGTTTTCCAGCTTTGTGAGCCAATCACTGGTCGGGAGGGCCTCCAGATCCTAGGTGTACATGTATTCTGGGGTGACAGCATGAGGTGGCGTCCCGCCAAAAACAAGGGCACGAGCAGAAAGGAGGAAAAAAACATGTTCACACTGGCCGCTATGATACATGGACGCGACCTGACCCGCGCGGAGAAGTGACAAGCTCCTCCGTGAGCCCACCACTCCAGGGTGAAGGCCCCTCCCGGCGCCAAGTCTCCCCACCCGCAGCGGAGCCTGCGCTCGGCATTTACAACGCCATCGAGCCCGAACCTGCACCCTCGCATCGGACGGCATCCTCCTCGGCACTCTCACGCGTGTCGCCCCGGCCGCCTATCTCTGGGCTGCTCGCCGTTCCTGGAGAGAAAGCTGGCTCGATCGCGGTGCGCGCAATGCGCAGCTCATGGCCCGGCCGTGGGATGAGTAGCCAGCAGCGGAGGTGGATCCAAAGCAGAGGGTGAGGGCGAGGGCGCTGTGCGGAAGACCATGAAGGAGGCAGAGGGCTGAGGGCTGAGAGAAGGCTGATCCAGGTTTCAGCAGCGAATTGGCGGTGGCGAGCGAGAGACAGGGACAGAGAGGAATAATGCCGAAGGGCCCTTGAATGTGCTGACGATCTCTATCAAGACGTGTGTAGATTTTACAATTACTTCTTTGTCCAGGTGCACGGGCAAGGGCACTTCAGCTGATCCCGGACACAAATTGAAGAATAAGAAGAGCGGGCCTTCGAAAAGACAGCGAGCTGATAAGTGCTATCATGATCAAGTTACCCTTTCTGGCATGCCATACTCACCCATGCCACGATCATCTACACACCCATGCCGCGATCCACCACACATATATTACCTTTTCTGGCATGTACTCACCCATGCCATCTATGCCACACGATGCAACACACATAGATTACCTTTTCTGGCATTGCTCACCCATGCCACGATCCGCCGCACTTCTTTCCCTGCACGAATTGATGTGGAATCAACAAATCCTCCAATCTACATGTACATGACATATTTATTCAATATCTTGGGGCGAATTCCTCCCAAACAATGCACGAGTGCCACTGTTCGCAGTCTGTAAGGCCAAGTCGGTCGGGCAGCCTGAGACGCAAATGTGGGGTCTTTCGTGCCCCGATGGTCAGTAAAGAGGAAGCACAGCGTGGGTTGACTCCGCTCGAAGAAGCGGTCGGATGGACCAATGCAAGATAGAAGGTGTATACATCCACTCCCATGATCATGAAGAATCTGAATGCTACAAACACGCGGTCAGAAGCAGACGCGACTTGAGACTTCGTACCTTTGTCCATCTGTATCAGGTGGAAAATGTTGGTTCGGAGCAGAACTCGAACATGAGGAAACGTTGTGGCACGCATCTAACGCATCTACGGGTAGGGAGCTTGAAGATGATCTAGTGACGCACGGTGCGAGGAGGTGGATCGTCCACGCGGCCTACCTTACGGAGGTAGGCGAATCGATGTGAAGGACGAGCTAACTTTGACCACGGGAGATAAACTGCTGTCATCTGGCACTGATCCCTTTGTTTGAAAAAAGGGTTCGAACAAAGGGATCAGTGCTCGATGACATCTGACTGTCCCTCGTGTTTCAACCAACCGAACCACCGGCCAATTCATGTCTTGCGAACGGTGGACCGAACGGAACCAATCCTGGTCTTGGGCTGTCTGGCAGCCGGTTATTCATAGATTTACTCGAAAATTGACATGGCCTAGTACGAACTCCTCCGTGCATTACGACCAATGAAGTATGCCTAGGGGGCCGAGGACTGTTAAGAGACATTGCCATGAGATAAATGAACCAAGCACTTGGTGATTTCTGCTAGGCTAGTAGTTGGACAAAGAGGCCATGAGGCTGGAAAGAAAATGAGATGCGAGTGTGAACAGCCAGCAGGCAGGCAGATACGCACTTTGGCAGCAGTGTCAACGTCGAAGCCGTAGTGCTCAGCGGAGGGAGAAGTCATCCTTCCGCTGAGGATTACGTTCCAACCAGTCAGGTCTATATGAGTCAATAGGTAGACCGGGGACTGCCCGCCTGGTTTCATCCCAAATGGGTACGCTGAGGTCTGTGTCGGGTCCTAGGCGGAGCACCAACCCGGCGATCCTGATCTCTGCGCGAATTGAGCGCGACGATGTCGAGTGTGCGCAACCATTTTTCAACTTTGTCAGCACGCCACTGAGGGGAAGAAATTCGATAGCGAAATGAAGTCCCATCGATATTCCTTTCAGACTCATCGACAGACATCGCATCGCGTTCAAAGCTCCTCAATCATAGGAATCTGATCGTGCAGCTCGGAAAAATCGATGC
>QVIE01001527.1:0-10182 GCA_013387415.1 Panellus pusillus | reverse complement strand
GCGACGTCCCTGTCAAGAAGTATCCTCCATGCAATATGGCGACGGCCAGAGAAGCGTATAAGCCCCCAGGATCAGGATTCGTGATGGTCTTATCGATATCCGCTCTCTTGATTCCAGGAACCACACGTTGCGCGTTTCTACAGCAAAGTTCAGGTGATCCATCCAAGGGCAAAAACATGTAGTAGAACACACTGCAAAGACACTGTCAAAATATCGTTCTTGCGCAGGACGCAAAAACCCTGCGAATGCCATGATGTGCATGTTGCGATTTAAAAAAAAAAAGAACTCACGTTTAGGAAGGCGAAAAGGAGAAAAGCCGCTTGTATGTGATTGGTGGACTGTCGCCAACCGGGACGGGCTGAGTTGTTGAGGAAGGAGCAACGCCGCAACACCGCAGATTTCTTAGCATCTTTCGATGCTCCAACATTCTTAGGCGCTTGGACCTTCGCCTCCGCAGCCTTCGCAGCTTTCGCAACACTCGCGCTGGCGTCCTTCAGTACTTTGTATAAGTCCTGGTGAAGAGCAAAGTGCTGGGGCAAGCTGAGCGCATAACAAAGCAGCTCGGTATGTGCTCACAATGGCATAGTCTTTGTCACCCCTTGGTCGCGTGTCATCCTTCTCCATGATGGGAGCGTCGTGCCCGGGATCGCTCAGGTGAAGTAAGAGGTCCAATACGACAAGGGGAATCAAGCCGTGCTTCAACACTGCGCGGACGCTAGAGTTGACGTCCCCTGCCGTCAGTGTCCGCGTATGGCGGTCAAGAGGCACCCCGCAGAGATTAGCAAGAGTCGTTCGATCTTGTTGCTCGAGATTCATAACGGCAGTTCGGGCATGTTCGGCCACTGAGTTAACAAAGGTAATCCCTTGCCCTGACTTTAGCAAAGGATTCTGTGAACGGAGGCGTTATTGTTCGAAGGACAGCGAATGGGATGGTCCTACAGCCTTGTCGATACATTCCCCTAACCGAGAGCGGCTGGCGTCGTCCAAGTCGCAAAGCTGAGGTGTGGATGTATGCAGCCAAGGGCCACGTATGTCGCATAGCGTGTAGAGCGTGTAGTCTGGCGGATCGCGACTGGGCATAGGCAAATGATCAGTGCAGAGGACAGGAGGTGTGGCTGTGCAGAAGGCATTCTGGAGGTTGCACAGCCACATCATGAATCTTGGACGCACTCCGACGGCTGGTAGAGAGTTCTTTTAGCTGGCATGGCCAGCTACTGTGGTGAAAGGAAATAGCCTGATGGATAGGCGTCTAACTGGCCGAGAGGCGCCATCAAATGCCTAACGCAACCATTGTGGTATGTCCTCCGAAAGGCTGACAGCCTGAGGCAGAACAACGCTCTATGGGTAGCATCTACCAGGTAACTATAGGTGTGTTCAAATTACTCACGTGTGTTGAAACTCGTACGAATGGCAGTCGCGACAAGTTTTCTGTACTGAATTTTTCCCCGCGACTAGCGCGCCCATGTGCGACGAACTTGGGCTGGGGGGCAGTCAGACATGTGGGCATGGTGCAGATCAAACGTACACGCCACCTTTCTGTCTGCAACGGACCACCATTTTGAGCTCTAGCTAGTTTTTCGAATTATCTGGTCTTTGAGAGTCTGTCGACGTGCACGCCACCCTATCGCAAATTTATCCACTGCCTCGCAGAACCGTTGTACCCTGTATTCGTCGCGGCAGTACATGATGTGCTATGTAGTGTATGTTTACTTAAAATTACCGGCATGGCTTCAGCATTAGTTGGCAACGTCCGAGTTTACAGGTAACTGAGGTAGTCTATCGCAAAACAGTCACCACGTGAGCTTTGGGATACTGTCAGCCTCACCTTCGTTGGTACTTGAGGTAGCAGCCTGATTCAACCGTCAGTAGTCTCGCTAATCCCATCGTCGAAAAAAGAAACAAGTACCAGAATGGCGGAGAAAGCTACGGGTGGGAATGATCAGTTAGTCAGTCATTCAGAGGGACCAATGCACGAACCCAATTGTTCTGAATTAGAAAGTGCCTACGTACAAGTCAGCATTGTTGCCACAGGTTCGATGCAGGCGTATACTTGCCTCGTGGATCAACCGAGCTTTGCGTGCTTGGACGTCCAGGACCTTTTCTTCGATCGTATCGGCCGCCACCAGACGAACCACCTCCACGTCTCGGGTTTGCCCGATGCGATTGACTGAGCCGCGCATGGATGAGATAGCAAGACGTCAATATCATTCGACAACGTACCGCGATCAGTCGCTTGACGCTCTATCGACGGCTGGATGACTTGAGAGGGAGGAAAGAAAACGCATGCAGGCATGATCACGCACTTGCCACCAGCTATTTTCCGGTGAGTAAAAGATCGAAGATATCCTTGAAAACTCACGGATCCACAATGAAAACGTGGTTGGCCGCCTTGAGGTTGAGGCCCGTTCCGCCCTACAGCTTGCTGGATCAGTGCTGACCCAATTATGAACCGCTAGGAAAACGAAGACGCACCGCTTTGAGTGACAATAGCAGAACCCGAGGAGCAGTCGAGTCCACAATGGGATCGCCGTCACAAAACTAGATTCCAGTAAGACCAGGGATTAAACTGCAAAACCCGTCCCCACCCTCTTCACACTGCGGATCCTGTGAGGTTCATCCATTTCGCCGTAGAACCTTTCGAATGGAATGGCCTCGCTTTTGAGACGGCACTCCACGATTTTGAGAAACCTTGGTTGACGTCAATGGGAGCCTGAAGATGCCGAGTCCACCTACCCTACGAAGCTTGAAAAAACCAGACTTCTCTCGCCTTTCGGAACCTCGTGCAGCAGAGCGATGAGCACGTCAAGCTTGGCTGAGCGCCCTTCCCCGGCGGATATGGAAGCGTTCGATACGTTGACTTCAGCCGGAGTGGCTTCGGGAGTCGACAATACCAAAGGCAATCCCTGTAAAAAGATCAGCGGAAACGTGGTGACTGCCAATACTTAAGTCCAACACAAGACGTGCAAGCCCCACGAGTAATCACACTAGCCATGATACGGTCAGCTCGACTCTGATCAGAGGTACGAAGGCCACTCGTACCATGCTGCGCAGCGATGCAAGGAGTGGCCCTGACAGGTCTCGCTTTGACAGCGGAACGTGTCGGCTTCCTCACCGATAGCGGAAAAGCAGGTTTGACAACTGTAATATTAGTGAATTGAACTGGAGTGCATAAAAAGCCATCCTACATCAGGCTCTCGTCCCCTTTCGTCTTGGCCAGATCTGCGTGTACTGCCATTTGCCGCAGCCGCAAGATAAGTTCAAAGATATGCGCGTTTTTCTGAACCCATCAGATGAGATTAGTCCGGCAAATGAAATGAGCGGGCGCACTTTAGGCCCGGTGGAAGGAAGCCGTTTTTTTGCGTCGGTCAACCAATTTCTGTACGCAGACTACAAAACCATGAGTCTCATTTGTACTTACACATAGTAGATCCATCCCTAACCCGTTGGTGAGGGTACATGCCAAGGTTCACCGTCTTGTATGTGACCTAAAAGGGAATCAGCGACTCCTGCACGGGCCTTGTTCATGAAAGTCGCACAGGGGGAGGTCAACAAGCTTGTGCCCATCCGTGCCAAGCATCTAGGGCTGTTCAAGCATTGGCGCCGATGAGAATGGGTGCTAGCTCACATCTTTGGTCCGGTACAGACCTATTTCTTGAAGCAACGTCTTCTCACCAAGGGTGAGCATTTGTCCACAATAGATACGATCGAGTACCTTGACATTTTTATTCCGCGTGGCGGTGGCAGGCCCAGTTGTGGCCCCATCCCCGATTACTTTGGCCCAATGGTACTCTTCCTATTAAGAATAGTTAGAGTGAGTGAGAACCGCCAAGGATGCGAGGATACGGACATAAACAGGCGGGCACAGTCTCAGAAAAGCTGCAATTGAGCGAAGATCCTACAGCCAAAGAAGCTCACAAGATTCCGAAAGAAATTGAACGAGGCGCCTACATTGAGGTTGTTTATCTACCTTGCCGGTGAACCAAATGGCTATTTGTAAGATAATTGTACGCACAATGGGAGTCCCTGTCAAGGCCCAGCGAGAATGCGCGGTCAATCCGATGGCGGCCTTGTGCGCCAGGGTGTCCGAGTTCCGTATTTCGTGAGCCTCGTCCAGAATGACACGCTGTTATGCTGAAAAAATCAAATCGACTGCGATAGTGACAGACACTTACGCGCCAGCACATCTTGCTGAACGGAGCATCTGCGCGAGCGAGGGTGTGGTAGTTGGAGATGACCACGTCGTACCCGCTAAAATCTGGTACTGGTGCTCTGCTCTCCTTGCCGGTGGGGTGGAAGACCAGGTACTTCATCTTGTTGCAACGGTCCGTGATTTCTTGTGCCCATACGGATAGGACACTGAGGGGAGCAACTGACATGGACGATCAACAGGGAGTTCGGGGATCAGACGGGAATATACTTATGAGCGTTGACTTGATGAAGCCATCAGGGACCTTGGTGCGCTTGGAGACCTCGATGAGGCCTAACATTGTAAGCGTCTTGCCCTATTTTTTACAAGGTTTAGGGAATGGCGACGATGAAAGTTGCCATGACCAACCAGCCCCTGAACAATGGTAAACGCATGCACGCGACAAGATAGACGGACTTCACCATTTCATCGGCCAGTAGACCGCCACGTCCTAGCGTGACGTTCATACAGGAGTGCTTGAGCATGGAGTGATAGAATCGTCCGCCCGTGATAGCCCTCAACATCTGAACGTAAGTTCCATCTTCAGGAATGGAAGGGGGAGACTCTTGACGAATAGCCCATCGAAGAGCTTGAAGCTGGAACACAGAGAAAGGAGTGGGACGTTTGAAACGGCATTGTAGAGCGACTGACCTGATGGGGAAATAACTTCACTTTGAGCCCACAGTCTTGATCGTACAGTGGGAGAGAGGGGGCCGACGTGTCCAGATAAGCATGGAGGGCATCCAGCTTGGTCTGCACAGCATCTGTCGTCACCTTGGTCGTGAGGCCATTGCCGCGGAGACAGACAAGCTGCCATCTGGGGGGAGGCTCTTGGGGAGCTTTCTGAGCGGCGTAGGCAAGGCGATCTTGAGGGGACAGTGCCCAGAGCATTCTACTTCTGTAGAATTCCGCCCGTTGGGAGGGTCCTGAGACGCAAATTCGTAATATCCTGAAATTGTCAGGTTTGGTGGCAATCAGTAGAATGTCGTGCTCACAGCTCTGGGATGTCATCCTCTTGGGGAATCACTTCTTTCACAGAAGAATCGATAGTTATTTCTTCCGCAGAGAACCACGGATACAGGCTTGGGGCCTCATGTGAGTTCAGCACCCCAACCTCTTTTCCCAAGAGATGGACGGCGATCGTCGGAGTCGAGCGCGACCTGTCAAAACTCAGGTTTTCTGCTCGGCCAGACATGGAGCAGATAAGTAACCTGCTGAGGAAGTGTGACTGTGTGGATAGGTCAGACGAACATCTTTGTGGTTCTAGGACGTTACTTACATTGCCTGTATCCGGTATCAGAGAGACAGATGTTCCTGCCTGAAGACGGTCCACGCGGTCCGGATCCGTGACGAAGACGGTTGCCGTGAATTGAGCGAAGACGGTGGTGTTCATGGACATTAGAAGGAGAGGGGTCGATAGATGATCTGGATTGATCGATATCGGAAGGGCGGCCCGCTGATTTCGACAGTTCCACGTTTTCCAGCTTTGTGAGCCAATCACTGGTCGGGAGGGCCTCCAGATCCTAGGTGTACATGTATTCTGGGGTGACAGCATGAGGTGGCGTCCCGCCAAAAACAAGGGCACGAGCAGAAAGGAGGAAAAAAACATGTTCACACTGGCCGCTATGATACATGGACGCGACCTGACCCGCGCGGAGAAGTGACAAGCTCCTCCGTGAGCCCACCACTCCAGGGTGAAGGCCCCTCCCGGCGCCAAGTCTCCCCACCCGCAGCGGAGCCTGCGCTCGGCATTTACAACGCCATCGAGCCCGAACCTGCACCCTCGCATCGGACGGCATCCTCCTCGGCACTCTCACGCGTGTCGCCCCGGCCGCCTATCTCTGGGCTGCTCGCCGTTCCTGGAGAGAAAGCTGGCTCGATCGCGGTGCGCGCAATGCGCAGCTCATGGCCCGGCCGTGGGATGAGTAGCCAGCAGCGGAGGTGGATCCAAAGCAGAGGGTGAGGGCGAGGGCGCTGTGCGGAAGACCATGAAGGAGGCAGAGGGCTGAGGGCTGAGAGAAGGCTGATCCAGGTTTCAGCAGCGAATTGGCGGTGGCGAGCGAGAGACAGGGACAGAGAGGAATAATGCCGAAGGGCCCTTGAATGTGCTGACGATCTCTATCAAGACGTGTGTAGATTTTACAATTACTTCTTTGTCCAGGTGCACGGGCAAGGGCACTTCAGCTGATCCCGGACACAAATTGAAGAATAAGAAGAGCGGGCCTTCGAAAAGACAGCGAGCTGATAAGTGCTATCATGATCAAGTTACCCTTTCTGGCATGCCATACTCACCCATGCCACGATCATCTACACACCCATGCCGCGATCCACCACACATATATTACCTTTTCTGGCATGTACTCACCCATGCCATCTATGCCACACGATGCAACACACATAGATTACCTTTTCTGGCATTGCTCACCCATGCCACGATCCGCCGCACTTCTTTCCCTGCACGAATTGATGTGGAATCAACAAATCCTCCAATCTACATGTACATGACATATTTATTCAATATCTTGGGGCGAATTCCTCCCAAACAATGCACGAGTGCCACTGTTCGCAGTCTGTAAGGCCAAGTCGGTCGGGCAGCCTGAGACGCAAATGTGGGGTCTTTCGTGCCCCGATGGTCAGTAAAGAGGAAGCACAGCGTGGGTTGACTCCGCTCGAAGAAGCGGTCGGATGGACCAATGCAAGATAGAAGGTGTATACATCCACTCCCATGATCATGAAGAATCTGAATGCTACAAACACGCGGTCAGAAGCAGACGCGACTTGAGACTTCGTACCTTTGTCCATCTGTATCAGGTGGAAAATGTTGGTTCGGAGCAGAACTCGAACATGAGGAAACGTTGTGGCACGCATCTAACGCATCTACGGGTAGGGAGCTTGAAGATGATCTAGTGACGCACGGTGCGAGGAGGTGGATCGTCCACGCGGCCTACCTTACGGAGGTAGGCGAATCGATGTGAAGGACGAGCTAACTTTGACCACGGGAGATAAACTGCTGTCATCTGGCACTGATCCCTTTGTTTGAAAAAAGGGTTCGAACAAAGGGATCAGTGCTCGATGACATCTGACTGTCCCTCGTGTTTCAACCAACCGAACCACCGGCCAATTCATGTCTTGCGAACGGTGGACCGAACGGAACCAATCCTGGTCTTGGGCTGTCTGGCAGCCGGTTATTCATAGATTTACTCGAAAATTGACATGGCCTAGTACGAACTCCTCCGTGCATTACGACCAATGAAGTATGCCTAGGGGGCCGAGGACTGTTAAGAGACATTGCCATGAGATAAATGAACCAAGCACTTGGTGATTTCTGCTAGGCTAGTAGTTGGACAAAGAGGCCATGAGGCTGGAAAGAAAATGAGATGCGAGTGTGAACAGCCAGCAGGCAGGCAGATACGCACTTTGTGGCAGCAGTGTCAACGTCGAAGCCGTAGTGCTCAGCGGAGGGGAGCAAGTCATCCTTCCGCTGAGGATTACGTTCCAACCAGTCAGGTCTATATGAGTCAATAGGTAGACCGGGGACTGCCCGCCTGGTTTCATCCCAAATGGGTAGCTGAGGTCTGTGTCGGGTCCTAGGCGGAGCACCAACCCGGCGATCCTGATCTCTGCGCGAATTGAGCGCGACGATGTCGAGTGTGCGCAACCATTTTTCAACTTTGTCAGCACGCCACTGAGGGGAAGAAATTCGATAGCGAAATGAAGTCCCATCGATATTCCTTTCAGACTCATCGACAGACATCGCATCGCGTCCAAGCTCCTCAATCATAGGAATCTGATCGTGCAGCTCGGAAAATCGATGCGCGGTTTCATGTCGCTGCAAAAAAAGCTGCGACGTTGAGAAGTTAGCGAGAGTACTGCAAGTCGAACTGGGCACGAAACCGAGTTTCTTCTGGTCTGACGACGAGCTCGGGACGCCTGGCGGTCGCGGTACTCCTGGTCCTTCTCCGCATCTTGCCGGCGGCGAAAAATTCTTTCCAGATGACTTGAAAAGGCGTGCTCGACCTTGTCTCTCATGTCGAAGGTGACTGGCAGGTTGTTGTTGCGAATGACGATGGGTGCAAACACCCGAGCCGCAGACCGGTTCCAGGCAGAAGTCGGTCGAGCCATGATGTCATATTTGAAGGTGCTTTCCGTCATGGCCTCGGGACGAGTTCGTTCTTCAGGCGACGCCTCGTAGCTCGTGAGCTCCGCCAGGTATCTCACCCGGTCTTCGGCGTTCACCCTGGGTCTTATCTGCTGAGCGCGAGGGACAAGTTGTGCAAGCTCGTGGCGAACAATTGCCTAGAGAGCATGGATAAAGATCCAGGTAAGAGGTCAAACCCTTACCGCGATGTATAAGGCCTGGGGATCGCGTCTCAGGGGGCGTCCATGTCGTTTCCGTGTCCGAACATTGCGCCCAGACGATCTAGTTGTCGGCTGCACATTCGAGACAATCTAGACACTGTCAATGGTGAAGAGGCCAAGACACGTAAGGGTACCTCGGGATGCGTATGTTGGAAGTTGACAGGGGGGGAAAGGGGATGATCAGGTCGAATGTCGCGCTGAGGGGAGTGGCTCGCTGTGTGCGGAATAGCACTGGCTCCGTGGTGAGCCGCGTGGGCAACCCCTCTCACTTGCGACGCCTCCTGCAGCTGCCCCGAGTGCGATCTTGAGAAGTACTGTGGAGATGTGCGTTAATCAGAAGAATGCGACCGTACGTAGTCATCGGCTGTATTGGGACGGCCGCCGGATTGCTGCTGCCGGCGCCCGTATCTCCGCCTTGGTCTGCTACTTGTGATGGGGTCTAAGAGCGTCGGGTTCAGATTGTTTTGGGAAATAGTCAAGGAGCTCACGTAGTCCGAGTTCGGGTTCTGAGCCCACAGAGAAATCCATGAAGCTGCCTGTGCTTCCGCTCGACGCTGAGCGTCAGGTCCCGTCGAGAGAGCTGATTATTTGTTAGTTGAGAGTCCAGAGTGGGGTCGTAGTCTACCAGTAAAGTGTTGACGCAATCCTTCCACATCGGATCCGTCAGACATTGTGGATATGGACATAGACCGATACCGAGATGACGACGACGACGGCGCGGATATGGATGACGGGGACGGAGGCTCGAAGGAAGTCATGTCGCTCGCGGTGAAGGCCCAACCAGCCGCTGAGGGGAGTCGTTGCACTACTGAATTCGTGGTCCTAGCACATACCCATGAGCTGGTCCGCTTGAACTTCAACTTGAACTGAGCTTGATTTGGCACGGACTCTGGAATCAATTGATTCCATGCCACAGGTCTCTGCGAAGGAGAACTGGTTCGCCGATAACAGAAGCCGGGGGTTGTCGGCGTCGACATGCGCACAACGCGTGTTGTTGTGGCGTCATTCTGGAAGAAGAAGTTGAGCATGCACTTGATCTGACATGTATCGCCCTTGCGGCTACTTAGCGGTAGTAAGTACCTGGATTTGACGGCAGTCATGGTGCTGACCTTTCTCAAGCCACGATGCTTCCTAGGCATGTGGGGCGAGTCTTCGATTCCCCAGGTCGGTGCAACGGATTGTGAACACGAGCCGATTGACTTTTTCACAGTTCGGCATCTGTATGTAGTCCTACCGCCGTACTATGGTGCATTTGCAGCCTGTTTGCGCGCCTTCTGAGCCTTCTTGCGCAGTCGCTCTTTCTCATTCATCTCTCGCGAAGTGATCTTAACGGCCCTCTTTTTTTGCCGCTCCTTGGCCTTTCGGGCCTTAGCCTCAGCTTCGCTGAGACCAGCGAGCCACTCCGCATCGATACACTTGACGCGTCGGCGGCATTGTGGACCTGGACATTAATTTATCTATCAATCAAGGATCGCACGAGTAACATACACTTGATGTTTTGCTGGGCATCGGTAGGCATGCTGAGTGCCACTTTATGAGGCACTGCTGGAATAAGGTTTCAGTCGGTGTAAATCATTTTAGAAGTAAGGATGCACCAAAGTGTATACGGGGGGCTCAGACAGTCGCAAGTGAAGACG
>QVIE01000230.1:0-41016 GCA_013387415.1 Panellus pusillus | reverse complement strand
ACGCGGTACACTGCAACTGACGCAGACGGACATTGTATGCGTAAGGTAAGTTCAGGCAGGGTGTGCACAGATGCGGCAGCGCCGACCAATGCGCGGGCCAATACGGAGGGCCGCAGGGAGCGTCGAACTGCGAGGGATATCATGGTAAGTACGTCAGATGTCGTCAACTACAAGTGTAAATACGTAACGTATGGGTGCATACGTACACGATCGTCGTAAAGTTGTGCCGCATGCTGGGATCCAGGTTCCTACCCAGCCGCCGTGCCGAGGTTCATCAGACCACCTAGCGTAGTTTTAATCTAAATCTCAGCCATCAGTTTTAGCTGGATCTGATTTGTGATGAATTGAATGATGTGTCGAAATGTATTACGAAAGTTGGGGATGAACCTCTCTACGACGGCTGGCATAAAACATCTGTAAACAACATAGCCACAAATTCGAGAAATGCAAAGTAAATTCATTGGGTGTTTCCTCATGCCTTTAAAAATACTTTGAAAAGCTGAATACACTTTTTACACCCATAGAATTGTCTGAAGCATACACTTGTCAAATTCCTCTGAATGTGCTTGCCACATGGAGATATTCTGTCCCAGGGTGGTTTTGGCACGGGTGCTCGAAGGTGCGAGGTTAATGTATCAAATCCATTGTGCCCAGGTTCCCCACCTCATCATAAAGCATGATAGATCACTCAAAAGAATTTATGAAGTGCTGAGGCCCGGTGAGAATCCCGTGTGGGCGGGTGCGCTCAAATGTGGTGAAATGTGCTCCGGACTCCGGACTCTGTGCTCAAATGTGTGCAAGCGCAGATTCCTAGAGTTTTTGATGCATGATGCATGATGTCATGAACAAACTCTTTCAGAACTTTTTGAACGCGAAGACATTCGAATATTCAAGATTTATCTGGCTCGAGCTCGTCCGACTTGAACCTAGTCCGCGAAAATCCACGAGCACGTCGCGATCGTGTGCCCGTGCGTGGGATTCCGCTGTCAAAACAAAATATCGTACGACATCTCTTCTTTCCTACCTCCATCACCCCGCCGACACCCCGCCCTTCCTCGTCGCCCTCGTCGCCCTCGCCCTCGCCCTCGCCCTCGCCGCCGTCAGTGTCCTCGCTGTTTCCGTCCTCGCCCTCCCCGACGCCCTCGATGTCCTCACCCGCCGCTTCCGCATTCCTTGCCCACTCGTCCATGCCGCGGTACCCTGACGCCCATCACCGCTGAGCCTCTTCACGTGAATGGCTCTACCCTGTCTGTGTGACTGCCCTCCGATCCAGATCCGTAGTGGGGCCTTCACGAAGCGAGCTGGATCGGCATGTAAGGTGTGTGCGTCTGCTTTTGATCTCTGACCTTTCTCTCATCCATGTGTATGCAGTATGCAATTGCCTTGGGCGCCATCACCCGTGCCTTCTGTGATCGAAGGGATGTGGCGCGTCGATATAGTGCGGTCCACTGACGAGGTGCGTGCCCACCTTCCAATGGTCTGAAACTAATCTGCGAACGACTCTCAGTCCATGGCTTCGCTACGATGGCAGCTGTATACCCTCTCTTTCCATGCTGTACTGTCCTGCATGGGGTGATATCTCTGTGCGTGCTTCTATGTGTTTCTCTTTTATGCGCTGACCTTTTCCTAGCGACACTGCGACACCTCGCCGACGATCGCCAAAGGACATCACCGACCGGCGACGCGAACACCGGCGATATGTGATATGCAGCACGGATGGCGAAGCCGGCGGCCGGCGAGGGACCAAGGGACAGTAGCTGCTGGTAATGGCTGGCTGCGAGCAGCCAGTGTATGTAGCGTAGCATTTGTATTATGTAGTGTAATGAATAAATTTAGATGCTATCAAAAGTACAGCGGTGAATAGAGCACATGTGCACGCAGGTGCGCAGACTGTAGCAGAGAGATTTTGATCGCATCTCCGGATTTTATGCTCATATGCGCTCAGAAGCGCTGAGATGTGGGGCGTTTAATAGAAGCATATCTAAGCACATCTGAGCGCACCCACCCACACGGGATTCTCACCGGGGCTGAGGAAGCGGATAGATGAATTTAAGCTGAATTCCCCCAAATTGTGGCTATGTTGTTTACAGATGTTTTATGCCAGCCGCCGTGGAGAGGTTCCTCCCTTAACTTGCGTAATACATTATGACACATGACATCTGATCCGTAATTTCCCGAATCATTTTCTCAGAATTCGATTGTAACCCCGCTACTCTGTCTGAGGAACCTCGAAACCGCGGCTGGGTAGGAACCTGGCTGGGATCCGGAATTGAGGAGAGAAAGTTGTACCATCGCGCGGAGGGAAGGGAGTACCAGTCGCGTCCCGTTAGGGCATGGCCGCTAACACGTTACTTATGAGTCTGGTTGCTTTCAATTTTCATCTGGGTCCTGCAGACCCGTTACGGGGTCCACATCACCATCTCTTCTACAAAACGAAACGACTACTCAAAATATCCGTGGCAGCTGGCTTGATATCACGGTGAACATGATATCGTCTTCGACCCCACCGGGATCGTTTGAATGCTTCACGGTTGTCCTTTGCAACAGCAACGTTAACGTTTGCATCCTACCGTACCTGCTGTCATCTATCACCAGGTGAACGGTCCAGAGTAAAATATATCGAGTTCATGCAATCAAGTTGCGGCAAATCATTGCCGTGGAGGTTGCACGCGACTGTGAACAGGGCCCCGTACTGCCCGGTGATCAAGTAACGGCCATCGACGGGCGGTTGGCGTCTGCATACCAAGGCCGTGATGAACCAGTACCACGGCAGACTCGGATGTTCGTCATCGTTAGTCCGGGATGGGTCGTGCAACTAGAACTGTACTGGCGATGCAACGGTGTCTGAATTGCGGTGCGGAAAGTGGGAGTAAACGGAAAGGATATTCATAAAGCCTTTCGTGCAAGCATGTACAAACAATGATAGATCGAGTCGGGATGCCGTAAGTAATACGGCTGTCGCTGTAGCCTCGTGATAATCGAGGTGCGTACTCAGTGCGTGGAGGACGAGATTTGGCGCTGGGTATGTTTCGAAGGGGGCTGTCCAATTGGCAACTGTGACTAACAGTCGAAGACTGCTCGGTGAACGACGGAATGAAAAGAGACGCCGCAGAGACAGGAAAAAATTCAAGATCTCCGTTTTGTGATCGACGTCAAAATCAGGGCCCAAGATGGAGCCAGGTTGGATTATCAAAGTTGGATACGGGTCAGTATAAAAGCCGTGGTTTGGGCGCGACGATCATCGCCGGTTTCTCCCTCCGATCCCGCACGCGACACAAAATACAGCATGGGGCACTGGGAATTCGCAGAAGTGCGTCCCGCACGAGTTCTATCGCTTATGTTTTGCAACTTCTCTACCAGGATGCAGAGCGTCTCCCGGAAGGCATGAAGAGGGTAGGCTACGACGCTGACACGGCTCGTTACTCGTTCTGTGATAGAGAGGGCAACATATACATAGGCCCTGCACACGAGGAATACGGATCCCTCACCCTGATCGGTAAAAGCGGCACGCGACCTCCAAGCGGCCTGCACGACCGACCCAACGCATTCGCCTCCGGTCAGTGGCACCCACAGCCCAGGCATCTGCTTTTGTAGCAACCGGCTAATAGTCCGGTGCCTGCAGAAAAATCGCGGCCCGACCTTTCAGTAGAGGTCGACTTGCCACAATCCACAGCCACATTCCACGATATCCTCCCCGCGCACCTCATCACGTCCCCTTCGTCTGCGGATAGCCGACTGTCGGCGGCGTCTTCGGGTGGCGACGGGCCGCCCCCGCCGGAACGCGTTTTCGGGACGCCGTCCGACGCGTCAAGCTGCCTGCGATGCAAAATGTGGTGACAACCATCCGCCGCTCGACTGTCCGTAAGCCCCGGAATACTAATAGTAGTGGCGAGGGCGTTGGCCTGTTGCGCAGCGACTCGCAGGCCACGCGATCTGCGACCTTCGCCTCTCGGAGTTCGTTACAGAGTACCGATGAGCAAGCGATGAAGCAATGAGGGGATTTCCCTATATTAATTTATCATCCGGGGTGTGCATATGTTTTTCGTAAGAAATTGTACGCCACAGTGCAAAATGGTCATTTTTTTCAGTTTGCAGAATGATCATGAAGTGCTAGGAGAGTATTGGTTCAAGGCGCTCAAACGCGCTTTGGTGGGAGTTTGATCGGTAGTTCGGGGTGCCCGGGCCTGACTGACACTGGTAGACCCTTGGCGCGTCGGCCGACTAGAACTGGATACTGTATACACACGTCAAGCAGCGAAACCAAGGCGGAACGGATGTGAAGGTCAGCCAAAATAGCCGGGCGTCTGCAAACCACTGAACAGCGCTCACGGTCAACAGGTGTGTGGGCGATGGTTCAAGCTTCCAGACGCTGTCGGGAAGTCGTGAACGAAAGCGAACGACAGCGGTACGCTCTTCCAGAGCAAAATGAACCTATACATTCCATGCGCCGTGGCTTGTAGTATGTCTGTTCTACGGCAGTAGATCCATCCGCTCGTCAGTCTGTAGGATAGCCTCTAACTTCTAATCAATCAATGGAGGTCGGAAGGTAAGTTACGGTACACGAGGGTCCTTCGCACCTCGTATGCGTTTACTGAACAAGATCTCACCCAGGTTGGAGCCGGCCATTGTGCAAAAACTGCGATTTTCGTGGGCGTGTGTGCGTCTTTGTCATTTGAGGCTATGTGCGTCGAAAATTATGAATTGACCACCAAGACGTGTGTTAAAAGCCCTGCTTCAGATCACCCCAGGGGCAGGGCGAAAGGAGGCGACCGAACTCAACGCAAGTTCAAGGAGGAGCCAGCGCGATGGCACCAGATCTTTCGGGCTGGGTCTATCCTCGAAGAGATTTTCCCGAAGGCGCTGTATAGGTGGATCGATTCGTTGAGCTCTGGTAGAAATCCTGGTCTTGGGAGAGCAAAAATCTCGGAGACAGTTTCTATGGAGTTTTGCTCCTTTGCCAGAGGTCTGAACGTTGAACCTTGTTGAATTCCTACAAGGACACAAATTACTGGGGCAGATGGAATATGCATCCGCTGAGATAGCTGATCATTCCTATATCGCTCCGGGTTTTGAGCCGAGCTCAAGTTGAGAGGTTTTCAGTTTCGTGGACCATCGAACCTGAGTCTGAATCTTCAACAAATCTGTAACCATTTTCGGAGTCTTGAGAGAAGACCCTTGACGCGTGACGAACTTTTGCTCGGCAGAGAAATGGCCACCGGGTGTCGTCGCAAAGGGTGTCGCGAGCAGAAAAAGATGTGCAGTCGCAGCCTTGTCACTTGTACTCAGTACTAGTAGTTACGTACGTCGTAGTACTGAAGAACTTCAGAAAATTTTGATCCGGCCGGGGCTAGATCACTGGTCCGACTAGGTTGTTTCCTTCCTTCAGCTCATTTCTACTGTTCGCAACCTTTCTCTGCTCTTGAATGGAGGCCTTCCTGCAATACATCTCTGGCCACATCCTCTCCGCCGCAACAGATCCTGTTCCCGCACACGCGCAAGAGCAAGACGTCGAGACCACCAAGCTTGAGAACATCAAGATGATATCCAACGCTCTCTGGCTCGAGCTCGAAGCGACAATAAACAACGCTATGCACCACATCATGGAGATTACTACTAGTGCTGGCGCTTTGAAGAGTGAAATGACGGAGACACGCGGGGAGACGGAGGTAGGTGCTCCTGGACGTGGTCCCGATGCCGCCCAATTTGACGCCTCTCTCACAGCGGTAGACTCGCCGAATGTTGGGCAGCGGTGGCCATGGATTTTTTGCTGTCATATTCTTGGCTGCGTATCTCGGGTGCTTGCTTTTACCCCTCGGCGAGGACAGCCTTCCCGCCGCCGACGAACAACCGATCGCACCGCGCATCCCACCCGAAGTGGAGGGACTTGAAGAGGGAAAACAAGAAGAAGGAGAAGAGCTGCTGCAGGCGCCCCGACCAGTCATGGATGACGGCGAAACCCGAGAGATAGTCGAGATCGAGAAGACGCTGCTCCAGGAACTCTCACGACTCGTAGCTCAAGATCTGAAGCAGGCTCCCCGGAAAGCTATGCCAGTCGTCGACGACGGCGTTGTTGAAGAGAGAATTGAGAAGAATCCTGTCCACAAACCTCTGCAATCCAAGGTCAAGCGCGAGGGAGAAGATCTACAGTCTCGGGCTCCTACGAATGTCTTGCCAGTGATCGACGACAATGAGGGTGAAGAGAAGATCCTGAAAACACTACTACAAGAGCCTATGCGCCCCATAACCAAAGACGAGGAAGAAGATTTCCACCAGGCCCGGGCTTATCGGATCGTCCTCCCCGTGATCGTGGAGGTCGGCGAAATAGCGAAGAAGGCACTCCTTCAAGAACCCTTGCCCGTCCATGTACGCGAAAAGACAGTGCTTCAAGACCCTGCACAAGTGCTACCCCTGCCCATCCCTACTATGCCAATGCCTAAATCGACGACTTTACCACAGAGCCCGGTGATCCCTACTCGCATCCCGGATTTCCTTGCAGTCGATCATGATGAGGCGACCTCCGTGACTTTGTTTTCTAGCCCTACGTTTGCGAGCATTTCTTCGCCGAAGACTACCTTCCCTTCGCCCTCGCTGGCGATGAAGACTGCGCGGCAGCTGCTCGAGCTTGGGGTGGGGCAGATGGCGTCCGAGGCGGAGCTGCGGGTGTTGAATAAGTGGGCGGAGAGTGTGCCGCCGCGGCTGGGTGGGGAGGTTAGATGGCCTGCGGTGAGTGCAACTCGTGCTATGGGAGATTCGTGAGTTTGCGAGCTAATACGTTTTTGTGCGTAGGGGCTGCCTGAGTGCCTTCAGTAAAGAAGGGAGTGAGAGCGGGCGAGGCGAGGCGAGAGGAGGCGAGACCGGTGTAGGTGCGGCCGATGGAGAAGAAGAATGGCGTCGCGATGGGGATGGGCGGAGCCGCGTCGTCTGCGACAGAAGTCGAATGCTCATTACTATCTTACAAGCAAACCCAGGTTACTTTCTACCCGTCTATAGATGTGCTACGGACTTTTTCTCTCCGATTCCCGACTCCGACGAGGGCTGTGTTCCGCAGTCAGATTACTATTGACACGCCGGGGAACTATTGCTCCCGGCAAAGCGGTGCGAACAGCGGCCACGATTGGCCGGGAGCTCATGGGAATTATCCAACGTCGAGGTCGACAACGAGCAAAGTTGTTTTCTGCTGGCGGAGTCAAATCGCTGAGGGTTTATAGCGGATACTGGGGTTATTCACTAAGGACATAATATCAAAGTGTATCTCGGTTTGGTCGTCACGCGTCATAGCAATTCCTTTTATTTCTTCGTTCCCTCTACCTCCATGTCGTCGCCTACGCCGCTGCGGGGGAGCAGCCACGACGGCTCAGACTCAAATCCCCCGTCCGTCGACGCCCATCCCAACGACCCCTTCAGCACCCTTAACGGCGCAGGCCAGCGCTATTACGACAACGACGACCTCGAATATCCAACCGCCGCCCGCCGCGATACTTATGTCTCTGAAACACCCACAGACCCTGGGTTCTATGACCGCAATAGCACATACGACCCGTACGGTACGTGTCTACATCTTCCCTCTTGTTTTTTCTCGGTGCGATTTGACGGCGTTTCAGCGCCGCACGATACCGACTCGGACGGGGACTATGCGCAGCGCTTTGCGACCTCGGCTGAGTCTCTCAATGCCCAGAAGACGGGCCACACCTTGACGCCGACGTTCAGCGACTACACGGGTGGTGGGCTCCCCGAGGCGTATCCCGCGTGGTCGGCTGACCGCCATATCCCGCTGTCCAAGGAGGAGATTGAGGACATCTTCCTCGATCTCACACAAAAATTTGGTTTTCAACGGGATTCCATGCGGAATATGGTGAGTGGGATGCTTTCTTCCACCCTTGATGCCGTTGTCTGTTGTCCCGGCATGAACCCTCTCACGGCTACTACACCTCCCATGTCGCTCGTGTCGCAGTACTGACGACTTGCAGTTTGATTTCGTCATGCAACAACTCGACTCGCGTGCCTCTCGCATGTCACCCAACCAAGCCCTACTAACCCTCCACGCGGACTACATCGGTGGCCAACACGCCAACTACCGCAAATGGTACTTTGCCGCACAACTCGACCTCGACGACGCCGTCGGCCAGACACAAAACCCTGGCCTTAATCGGCTCAAGTCCCAGAAGGGCAAGATGAGTCGGCAGCCCGCACGCGAGAAGGCACTTCACACCGCCCTTGAGCGCTGGCGGCAAGCGATGCATACCATGTCGCAGTACGACCGGCTACGCCAGATTGCGCTTTATCTCCTCTGTTGGGGCGAGGGCGCCCAAGTGCGGTTCTGCCCCGAGGCGCTCTGTTTCATCTTCAAGTGCGCGGACGACTACTACCGCTCGCCTGAGTGCCAGAACCGCGCAGAGCCGGTCCCGGAGGGTATGTACCTACGGAGCGTGGTGCGGCCGCTGTACCGCTTCATACGGGACCAGGGGTACGAAGTTCTCGATGGCAAGTTTGTCCGCCGCGAACGGGATCACGAGGACATCATTGGGTACGACGACGTCAATCAGTTGTTCTGGTATCCGGAGGGCATTGCGCGGATCGTCTTGAATGACAAGGTGCGACGCGACGTGAGAAGTGGTGCTAAGACAAGTTGCTGACTCGTTTCCAGACCCGTCTTGTAGATTTGGCGCCCGCGAAACGCTTCATGTGTTTCGACAAGGTTGACTGGAACCGCGCGTTTTTCAAGACGTACTATGAGAGGCGCTCGTTCGGGCACCTGCTCGTCAACTTCAATCGTATCTGGGTCATCCACATCGCCGTGTACTTCTTCTACACGGCATTCAACTCGCCCGCCGTTTACGCCATTAACAAGAAGACTGTACCGGCCCTGCAGTGGAGCGCGGTAGCGCTGGGAGGCGCCGTCGCGACGCTGATCATGATTCTGGCGACACTTGTCGAGTTCTCCTACATCCCCACTACATGGAACAACACCTCTCATCTCACTCGGCGGCTGCTCTTCTTCTCGGTGATTCTTGCCCTGACGTGTGGGCCGACGTTCTACGTTGCGATCGTCGCCAGCGCAGGTAATGCGGGAAATGTCACAGAGATTATTGCGATAGTGCAGTTCGGCATCGCGGTCGCTGCAACTGTCCTCTACTCCGTCGTTCCCTCCGGACGTATGTTCGGAGACCGTGTCGCAGGCAAGAACCGCAAATACCTTGCGAGTCAGACGTTCACCGCCTCGTACCCTGTGCTCTCCACTCAGAGCCGCGTCGCTAGCATCCTTCTTTGGGTGCTCGTCTTCGGTTGCAAATTCGTCGAGTCGTACTTTTACCTCACGCTGTCCTTTGCGCAGCCTATTGCGGTGATGGTCGGCATGAAGATCCAGGGGTGCAGCGACAAGTACTTTGGGAACAACCTCTGCCGCAACCAGGTCGCGTTCACGCTCGCGATCATGTATGTGATGGACTTGGTGCTGTTCTTCTTGGACACGTTTTTGTGGTATGTCATTTGGAATACGGTGTACAGTATCGCCCGTTCGTTCTTCCTCGGGCTGTCGATCTGGACGCCGTGGGTGGATATCTACCAGCGCCTGCCAAAGCGGATATACGCCAAGCTGTTGGCGACGTCGGATATGGAGACCAAGTACAAGCCCAAGGTCTGTCTTTCTTCCGTCTTCTAGGCTCGGATACTGGGGCTAACGCGATTCTGCCGTTGTAGGTCCTGGTATCGCAACTCTGGAACGCGATCATCATCTCCATGTATCGCGAGCACCTGCTATCGATCGAGCATGTTCAGAAGCTCCTCTACCACCAGGTGGACGGGCCGAACGGACGTCGGACCCTGCGGGCCCCGCCCTTCTTCACTGCGGAGACTGAGAAGATCGGGGGCGAGTTCTTCCCGCGTGGGAGCGAGGCGGAGCGGCGGATCTCCTTCTTTGCACAGAGTCTCACTACACAGATACCGGCTGCGATTCCTGTCGACGCGATGCCAACGTTCACGGTGCTGACGCCGCACTACAGCGAGAAGGTGCGTTTGTTTCATTGATTCTTTGTGGCGGATTGCTGATCATGGTACAGATCCTTTTGTCGCTGCGCGAGATCATCCGTGAAGAGGACAAGAATACGCGTGTGACGTTGCTGGAGTACCTCAAGCAACTGCACCCGGTCGAGTGGGAGAATTTTGTCAAGGATACCAAGATCCTCGCGGAAGAGTCGGCAATGTTCAATGGGACGAATCCGTTCGGCACGGACGAGAAGGCGGCGTCCAAGGCGGATGACCTGCCATTCTACTTCATCGGTTTCAAAAGCGCCGCGCCAGAGTTCACGTTGAGGACGCGGATCTGGTCTTCGTTGCGTGCGCAGACGCTGTACCGCACGGTCTCCGGAATGATGAACTATTCGAAAGCTATCAAGCTGCTCTATCGCGTGGAGAACCCCGAGGTTGTGCAGCATTTCGGGTCGAACGCAGACAAGCTTGAGCGGGAGCTCGAGCGCATGGCGCGGCGCAAGTTCAAGTTCCTCGTGTCGATGCAACGGTATAGCAAGTTCAACAAGGAGGAGCAGGAGAATGCGGAGTTCTTGCTGCGCGCGTACCCGGATCTGCAGATTGCCTATCTCGAGGAGGAGCCCCCGCGGAGAGAAGGTGGCGAGCCGCGCATCTTCTCCGCGCTCATCGACGGCCACAGCGAGTTCAATCATGAGACCGGACGGCGACGCCCCAAGTTCCGCGTCGAGCTGCCTGGGAACCCCATCCTTGGTGACGGCAAGTCGGACAACCAGAACCATGCGATCATCTTCTACCGCGGGGAATACCTCCAGCTCATTGATGCGAACCAGGACAACTACCTTGAGGAATGCATCAAGATCCGGAACGTCTTGGGCGAGTTTGAGGAGTTGCAGACGACCGAAACGAGCCCGTATGCGCGGTGGGACGCCAAAGAGTTCAAGGCCTCGCCGGTCGCAATCGTCGGCGCGCGCGAGTACATCTTTTCGGAGAACATTGGGATTCTCGGCGATCTTGCCGCTGGGAAGGAGCAGACGTTCGGGACGCTCTCGGCACGGTCGATGGCTTGGATTGGTGGGAAGCTGCACTACGGGCACCCGGATTTCCTCAACGCGTTATACATGAACACGCGCGGTGGTGTTTCCAAAGCGCAGAAGGGCCTGCATCTCAACGAAGATATCTACGCCGGTATGAACGCGTTCGGGCGTGGAGGACGGATCAAGCATACGGAATACTACCAGTGCGGAAAGGGTCGTGATCTCGGGTTCGGGACGATTCTCAACTTCCAAACGAAGATTGGGACGGGAATGGGAGAGCAGATGCTCAGTCGCGAGTACTATTACTTGGGCACGCAGCTGCCGATCGACCGGTTTTTGACGTTCTATTACGGCCACCCTGGATTCCATATCAACAACATGCTCGTCATCATGTCAGTGCAGATTTTCATTCTCACCAGTACGTCCTTTTTCTTGAACTTGTAACCACGCTTGCTGACGACCATGTTAGTGGTGTTCATGGGTACCCTCCATTCGTCCATTACAATCTGTCGATACACCAGCTCTGGCCAGTTCATCTCCGGCCAACCGGGATGCTACAACCTCGTCAACGTTTTCACCTGGATTCAGCACCGTATCATCAGCATCTTCCTGGTGTTCCTGATCTCGTTCCTTCCGCTCTTCATGCAAGGTATGTAAAGACGCCTTCTGTTTGTGCAAATCTGACACTTGCCACAGAACTTGTGGAACGGGGGGCCTGGAAAGCGATCTTCCGATTAGCAAAGCAATTCGGTTCCCTGTCCCCGCTGTTCGAGGTCTTTTCGACGCAGATCTATACGCATTCAATTTTGAGCAACTTGACCTTCGGTGGGGCACGATACATCGCCACTGGACGCGGGTTTGCGACCACTCGGATTCCCTTCAGCACGCTGTTCTCGCGCTTCGCAGGTCCCAGTATCTATCTCGGATGCGCACGCTGATCATGCTTCTGTATGTGACGCTGGCTATGTGGACGCCATACCTCATCTACTTCTGGGGATCCATCTTCTCGTTGTGTATTGCTCCCTTCTTGTTCAACCCGCACCAGTTCGTATTCTCCGACTACGTTGTTGACTACCGGGAGTTCCTTCGGTGGATGTCGCGTGGAAACTCGCGCTCGCACAACAATTCGTGGATAGGCTACTGCCGGCTGTCGCGCACGATGATCACTGGGTACAAGAAGAAAAGGCTCGGCCACCCATCGGAGAAGCTCTCAGGAGATGTACCTCGTGCGGACTGGCGCGCCGTCATATTCCCTGAAGTCATCTTCCCGCTTTGCTTCGCAGTGCTTTTCGTCATCGCGTATATGTTCGTCAAGTCGTTCCCTATCGATGGCAAGCTTCCGCCCAGCCCTCTCATCCGCATAGCTGTTATCTCGCTTGGGCCGATTGCCTGGAACGCTGTCATCCTGATGATTTTCTTCATGGTGTCCATCTTTGTGGGCCCGATGATCGAATCCCCCATGTTTGGCTCGGTGATTGCGTCCATTGCCCACATCCTTGGTCTCGTTGGGATGGTTGGTTTCTTTGAGTTCTTCGTGAGTTCGCTCTCCTTGCTTTTCAGTTGTCAAGCGCTTACCCTGGGCTTCAGTGGTTCCTGGAACTCTGGAACGTATCGCATGCAGTCCTAGGTCTCATCACCATCATTTCCATTCAGCGCGCGATCCACAAGATTCTCATCTCGGTCTTCCTGTCGCGAGAATTCAAGCACGACGAGACCAATCGCGCTTGGTGGACGGGTCGCTGGTATGGCCGTGGTCTGGGCGCACATGTCATGTCGCAGCCCGCGCGGGAGTTTGTCGTTAAGATCATTGAGCTGTCCCTTTGGAGCTCTGATCTTATCCTCGGCCACATTCTGTTACTCATGCTGACACCGCCGGTCCTGATACCCTACTTCGACCGCTTCCATGCCACCATCCTTTGTGCGTCCTTGCTCTTTCACTCTGCTCGCGGGTTCTCATTTTCATTTCAGTCTGGTTACGACCCTCAAAACAGATTCGTGCTCCTCTGTACTCAACCAAGCAAAGGAGACAACGACGCTGGATTGTGAGTACACTGTGTGAAGACATGTATCGCGTTGTTGACCTTGAGCGACAGATCGTCAAATACGGCGCAATATATGTCTTCGCCGTAGCTCTCATTGTCGCTCTGATAGCTCTGCGTATGTATTCCTTCCATCCGTCCTCCTCCCAGCCTGCTCACCGTCTTTTTGTTATAGCTGTTATCTTCCGCACGTCCCTTCATTTCACTTGTTCTATTTGTCAAAGTTTATAACGGACTATCACATCTCTCATGACCTACCGCATAGACTCCTCCGCACCGTACATACGTATCTTTCTTTTCTCGGTGCTGGATATTCACGGACGCATCCCCAGTAGTAGTAGGCTACATTTGGATCATTTCGCACGAACGGACAATAATATTGAAATACTTAATACATACCACGAGGTGACCACTGGCGGCCAGCGGATTCATTCTACGGAGACATCAACATCAATACCGAGCGTATCCCCAATTACAATGCACGCGGTCGGCATGCCAACGTTTGAACGATCAGAGTGGGTAATAGTATCCTCCACCAGTCGAAACGAAAGGGATCCAAATGATACATTCAATCCTCCGTATATCAAGTCCTGGGCTGTTTTTACTGCTATGATGATTCTACAGTAACTACTAGCTAGTAGTTACTGTAATCCTATTGCATCACCAGTTGTGTGACTACACAGGAACACCGAGCTACGCTGAGCAAAAGGTGCCGACGGAAAGATATCGTACTGTTCAGAGTGTATCGGACAGCGTTACAGTCAAGCTGAACTGTACGTACGTGCTCTGCCGTGGCTGGGAAGAATTCAAGCGACGTCGAGACCAAAATGAATTAAATAATCATCCATGACTAGACCGTACATTTTTGTAGTATAGGAAGGAGGCAAAATGTAGGGTATCAGCTCGCAGGGCAGAAAGTGATGGTGTATTGAGCGTTCTTGGAGGCGGTGCATTCGAAGAGCGAGGTGGCGTCGTCGTACGCGTAGGCATAGGCGGTCGGGCAGTTGCTCTCTGTAAGAATAGTCACAGGGCGATCAGCATGGGCATCGTATCGGCATGACGGGAGACGCACTGAAGTAGGAGTAGTCCTCGACGCCGGAAGAGGGGCATGTGGCGGGGGTGTCGAATGAGCCAGAGCAGCAGTTGGGAGAGTTGGCTAGATGGGCGGGTACGTTTCACATAAGTAAATGCTTCAAAGCGAAGAAGTAGATAATTACCGGCATTGCCGTTCAAGGCATCGACGAGGCACGCGCTCTTGCAGCCCACGGGGAATCCAGAGGAGTCGAAGGGACCGATGAGGTTGGAGGGGCCTATGCAGAGATATCAATCTCGAGCGTCAAATGAGCTGATAGATATGTACAGTCCGGTCCGAGATCGACGGGGCAAGACGCGACACTGCAGCCCACGTTATTGTCGATTCTCATACTGGAATCATTGGTGAGGACGAAATAATCACGAGGAAAGATTTTTTCTTACGGCAAGTTGTATCCGTCGACCAAGGAAACGTCGTAAAAGTCATTCGTGCCGTCGCCGTCCAGGTTGAACTCGGCCAGGGTAGCCGGTGGGACGCCCTTGAAGCGGTCTCAATGCTAAGCTCATAAAAGCAATATGTTCAACGTACCGTGCCCGTCGTCGGGTCGCAGAGCTGAATGAGCTCTAGATATCGCACCAGTCCAAGAAAATCAGTTGACGCACCAATCCACCGTTGCAGCCTCCATCAATGCAGGAGTTCGGGCCGGGGTTGGTAGAAAAGTCGCAGTCGCGGCGTCCCCAGACACGACCATTCTGCGGATCATTCAGTGGCGAGTAAGAGATAGCGGACAAGCATAATTTACCCAGTCGCTAGAGACTTGGAAAGTCACAGCAGTGAATGAAGCTGCCTCCCATCCAGTTGCTTGCGAGGGCTGTCCGCCGGCAGAGGTGAAGAGCTGTCAAAAGAGTAGTATTGAGGATGGAAGCAAATAAGTTAGAACTACGCTATACATACCGCCGGCCTAAGGAGCAGAGTGAGCACTGAGCCGCCTCGCGCAGATACGGGTGCTTACCAGATAGTGAACGGGCAGGCATTGTACACCTGGCGATAGTACCGCGTAAGCCGCTGTCCATACTTTCGATGCATGAATAAGGAAACACGAACAGTGAGTGTGCGCTGAGCAGCGACAGCCGAGGCCATGGCCAGAGAAACCGCAGCGAAGGACTTCATGATTGACAATGATTGAGAAAGAATGGGGAGAAGGTTTCGAAGAAATCCTATCCTTTAGGAGTCAGGATGCACACCTTTTATACATGGCTGGTATACCCCATGCGTGCTAATAATAATCGAGTAACATCTGTTTGCCGGTAAGTATCGTCGACTCCATGATCTGACCTCGTGGTCCAAGCACGCGTAGGAAGATGAACGAATTCTGCAAAAAAAATGCTTACCCAACCTGGTATGAATCCAAAAAAGGCGATTGGCGTTGTATCAGTGGCGGTGTTTCTACGCGATCTTCATAGGCATCCCCATTTCTTGAGAAATAAGAGACAAAGTACTGGAGCGCGCAAGCGTTGAAACGCGCGGCTTGGGCAGAAAGCTTGTATGTGACCGTGATACGTGAAATTAAGCACGTTGCTGGCGGAGCAAAAAAAATGATCTTTCCGTCAGATGACTTTTGAAGATCGACATACTTCGGACGACTGTTACTTGGCCCTCCTTTTGACCTCGGTCATGGACGGCCATCTCGAGCAAACAATCGGTGCTTGTCTCCGTTCTCCGTTGGAATAGGGTGGTGGATCTTGAGTTTGTGTTCCCGCATAGGGTACAATACACTCAAGAGTGCTTGACTTGCCGCCGTTTCAAGGAAACTACTCTGTGGTTACCATTACCCACGCGCGGCGCAACCATTTCCTTTTTCTGCATCTGCAGTGACAGTTGTTTTGCGGCCCGGGCCTGTGGCAAGTTCAGATAGGGGCCGCAAAGGTCCCCCATCTCGACGACCACGCGTCTCCAGTATAAATTTGGACCCGATGGTCGCAAGGCGCAGACCATCGCTCGCAGTATGTAAGTACGTTTTGGTCTTCCGCAGTTTACAAGCGCATGCCGCGATCACGAGATAAGGCTCAGGAGGGCAGCAGTGGGTAGCGGCGAGCGGCGTCCATTCCGTATCAGCGGCACAAAGATGCACCATGGTCCAGGCTACTGTACGCTGCGTTCCGGTTGTCAGGGTCCGCTGCGTCGGAAACAGAGAAGCTCAATTGGCATCTCGACGGCTCTTCCCGTTGAGCCGTTGCTGCCAGTGCTGTCCGGAACATAATGCTAACAAGTGAAGCCGCCATGCCACAGATTCATAACACAAGAGGAATCAAGAAGAGTGACGACGGAGTGACGTAGAGATCTACGGAAGGCCAAGTGGATTCGAGGCCGTGTCGGTGCAGGTCTCTTCGATGCACTTTTGAGAATCCAGAGAATGTAGAAGAATGAATCGTGCGTGGGCTCGTCGGTCCTCGACAGCTAGAAGACAAACGGTCTCTGAGAGATTGGCAGAGATAAGCGGAGCCATCTAGAGTCATTCGTTGAGCACTACGTCAATCATGACGCCGTAGTAGAACATGAGCGGCCGCGAAGTGCTGCCAGTGATTTGTACCGCGTTGCAGGCAACGCGAGACATTGCCGAGAGTGCCTCCGAATCTTCTCCGATCTCGATTCTTGAGGAGGCGCGGTCACGCGGGCTGTCTGTATGCGAGGCAAAGACTCCAGTCGGACCAGAGAGTCTGAGTGTCGGTGCGGTTGATCGCGACGCGAGACGGGATTACAGGTGGGGACCCAAGTAGGTCGGACAGAGGCTGCCTGAACCGCCGGTGCTCACAGCTAAGGATTGCAGGATACGCGCTTAGTGCCAGACGCTCTTGCCAGTGGGTCGCGAATTCTGCGGCGACGAGAATGGGAGTACTATTAGGTTTACATCTGTTGTAGTCGTTTGATCACCGAGTGGAAATCGAGCAAGATACATATCAAAGCAAAGCAAGCAAAGACGACAGGGCCGTTCCGATTCGACGACGGTGCTATTTGGTCGATTATCGAGGCAAGTACAACGTAGTGCAGCATTTTTTTCGATAAAAAGAATGGGTCAGGCCTCGGAGCCACCTATACAAAGGCGGCGCCGACGACCCAGCTGACGTCATCATTGAACAGGGCAGTGGCGTCGAACGTATCCGCCCCGCCGTTGCTCGCGACGTAGCCCAGGTTGTCGAAGTGCCGGAAGTAGCGCGTAGGGTATCCCCAAGCACGGATCGAGTTCCCCTGCCCGTTGAGGCCCGCCTGCGGGCAGAACGTCGCGTCCTCGTGCATCTGCTTTGTCCCGTCGTCCGCGTTGACCATGAGCACGAAGTTGGAGTGCCGGATGAAGCTCCCGGGCGTGTCGCGCGACTCAAATGACACGCAGGCGTTGTTCCCGAGGCCCGTGACGACCGTCCAGCTCGCAGACTGCTTGATCGCGGTCGAGTTGCTCGAAGTGACCACCTGCGTGTTGACCGTGTCGCCGGTGTGCGCGAGGAAACGGTTCGTGCAGCATGCGGTGGTGGCGCGGAAGGACACGGCGGAGCCCACAGAAACGGCGGGCCCGCTGGTCAGCGAGGTGGTGGCGTATTTGGCAGCGACGATGTTGGCCTGGACCGAGTTCTCGGTGGCGTCCGACGGGAAGCCAGAGGTCATGACGCCCTCGTAGAACGTGCCCTGCGCGCTGTCACTGTTGTCGCCTCCGATACCGAGGATAATAGCGCCCTCCTTGTGCATCGGGTTGTAGCCCGAGGGGCGCGCGCCACTCCAGAACGTCGACAAAGAGCCGGACTGGGCGTTCCCGCCGCGAATCTCCCAGTTGTTCGATTCGCCTTTGACGACGGCTGTGAGGAAGCGGTCTTCGATCGTCGGATCACCGCTGTTGACCTTCGCGTTGACGCCAGAGAACAGGCCGTTCTCGAGGTCAGCCATGATCCACGGCCCGCTGCCCGAGCCCGAGCCCCAGAACGCCTCTGTGCCGAAGTAGATGGCCTCCATGTGCCCGGCGCCCGTGTCTGTCGCCGAGGTCTCCGCATTCCCGTAGTCGAAACAGCAGCCGCTGTTGAAGTGCGTGCCGTCCAAGACGGCGTAGAGGCCCTCGGAGAGTCGCCCTTGGAAAAAAGCGTCCATGTCAGCATACGGAAGGATGGCAGGATAGTTGAGAATAATCACAGTGGCGATGCCATTGGTCGCATCGTTGCGGTAGCCGGTGCCGGGCGAGATGAAAACACCATACGCTTTCTGTCCATTCAACGTGACTGGGGCGCCGTTTGCGGCGGCCATGGTGTCAAAGCCATTGTCGGTGCCTTTAGCAGCGCCGCCGGAAGGAGCATGCGTGAGGTGGTTGCCGCGACCGGTCTGGTCAAAGATGGTCGTAATCAAGCAAGTGGTGCCAGCGCAGAAGGAATCTTGCGCAGCGGCATTGGCGACACCGCCTGCAGACAGCGGGGCGATGTTGGTCGTCGCGCCGTCAGAGCCACGAGAAATCTGGTAAGGGAGCCAGTGAAGGAGCTAAACAACGCACGCGTGGTGCTGTGGGCTGCAACACAGGGAGTTCCACCGGAGGCGTAGATGTCGCAGGGCCCGGCCGCGACGAGCCTAGCGACAAGACAGAACGCGAGCAATGAGGAGTACCGAAACATCTCCGGACACTTTCTGCTTCCAGAAACGCGTCAAAGAGCAGCTTAAAAGGCATTTTGGAGGATTGCCAGAGATGAACTGTAGATTCACATGCGCACGCGGATGGACGGGGTTGTTTCGGAGGCTTGAACGCGCATTGGTGGAGATGGGCACAGTATTGTCATGATCAGTTACGCCGGAGACTAACCAGCCACTGGTCGTGATCATGCGACGATTTCGAAGCACACGCAGGCCCGGGCAAACACCGGGTCCTACAACAAAAGCGGGACCTAGCGGGACGCTGCAGGGTAAAAACCTGTCGGAGAGGCAAATTTATTGAGTCCAATGTAACAGCACATTGCAAAAAAAAACAAGCTGACGCCGTCGGACTGAATTGGTTCGATGGTGAGCGCGATACTCCAGTGAGAATATCAATGTTCAACGTTCATGGCCCGAGGAGTGATCTTCCCGATCACCTGACTAACCGTGTCCACATCCTTTATGGCCACTTCCACCGACGACAGAATCCACTTTATTCCCCTTGAATCTGATCCTTTAATTTTCACTGATTTAATTGGTGCTCTGGGCCTTCACTCCTTGCAATTCAAAGATGTACTCTCGCTGGATGTCGCCGATCTCCTTCCTGGTGGCCCTCTCGCCGTGCCTCAGCCCGTTTACGCCCTCATCTTCTTGTTCCCTACTTCGCAGACGTACGAGCAAGATCTCAAGGCTGCGAAACGCCTTGCACGCTCGAACGGCACTCAGTACACTGGCCACGGTGCCGGGGAGCCCGTGATCTGGTTTGACCAAACGTTGCTATCTACTTCGTTTCTAGCTGTCTATCTGTCCTTACGGTCGCTATCGTAGCATACACAATGCGTGTGGATTGTACGCTATTCTACACGCCGTTTCAAATCTCGGGCCAGCTGCAGCGACACACATGAGTAGGTCGGAACGCGAGCGGTATCATACAGTAAATTCTGAACACTGCAGATGCTGGTTCATTGCTCGAACATTTTCTTGAATCGTGCATCGATCTGGACCCAGGGCAGCGCGCGAACGCCCTGGAGTCCTCACTCGGCATTGCCGAGGTCTATCGCAAGGCGGCCACCCAGGGTGGCACCGCTGTACCCAACGCCGAGGACGAAGTGGAATTTCACTACATATGCTTCGTCAAGTCGCCTTTGAACGGGCGAATTTATGAGATGGACGGCGATCGGAACGGGCCCATTGACCGCCAGGGCGATTTGGAGGGAGAGACGGACCTGCTGCGCGGAGGCCTGAAACAAGTCCAGTCAATCATCGAGTCTGGGAACCAACATTTCCAACTCATGGCTCTGGTGCCGTCCAGTCCAGGTTGATGATATCTATTTCCATAGGATAAGAAGCAGGATAAAAAGTCGTAACCCAGCGGGGCATAGTACGAATCGATTGCGTGAGGTCGGTGCTTTAATTACAGTTGAATCATGCAGCGGAATTCGAACCGCCCCTCATCGAGTTCCTTGTGTCATTACCATGTCCTTCCAAGACACCCACCCTCCAAGCCCACCACTTCGTCCGAGTTTCTGCCAACGCTGAGTTCATCTTGAGTTTCGCGTACACTTCGGCGCGGACTCTGCAATATGGGAGCATCGAATGAGCTGAGGCTATAGACCGGTGCTCTTCAACTTGTCTCCAGAGGTACTTAATTGAGAGAAGCAGGGCCCCATTTAAGAAGTAGAAGATCCCAAGCAGCCCAGGTCCGGCGTCAACTAAAGTTATAAGTATGTGGGTCTGGAAGCAGTCGGAATTGAAGTGCGCATGCCGAGCATTGTGAAGACTCGCTCAACAGGACGAAAAAGAGTGTTGTAATCGGAACATTCACGAATGACCGCGCGGGCTACAAAACGGCATCGATGCATGCTTTTGTACATTGTACTTGTAAACTCGAGATACATAGAGAAAAACGTCCGTCATCTAACAATTGGTGTGTATGTGTGCGTACCATGCGAATGTGGATATGATGGTATAATGGTAGCGGAGCTGTGGAGTGATCTGAACTTACTTCAGCATTAACAGAAAGCTGAGCCAAAGAAGCAAGGCACATATGGGGCACCGACGCAGCACGCCGGCGGGTTGAAGTCGAGGTCGATCGAGGCGATAGTACACGGAGATTGAATCTTGATTCGAAAAAACTAGAGCTGCAGGAAACGCGGGGCTTCGATTCCAACATCGGCCTGACGTTGAAGGTCGAGAGGAAGAAGAAGAGCATGACGGGGTTGTGGAGCTTCCAGGTGGCGAGGTACGAGTGGGCGTAATACTAAATCTTCGGCAATCATGTCCGGCGCCTGGTCAGGCTCGAGGGCTTCGGCTTGAGGTTGCTCGCGAGGAAGAAGAGGGCGTCGAAGTTCTTGTCGAGGCTCCAACCTGCGGCGAGGTACGGGCGGTAGTATATCCCCGGCATTCATATCGCGTGGTCGCCCGGGCTTCGACGGGGTCGAGGTGAGCCGGCTCTAGCTGAGCTCGACGTCCGTTAAGATGTTGTTCGGCTTGAGGTTGCTCGCGAGGTAGAAGAAACGGCCGCCGAGCGTCCCGCTGTGGTCCCAACCGGCGCGGCTCACGCGGTATCAGCAACAGAGCCCTCACAATCCTCTCCGCCTGCTCCTCATTCAAGCGGCGAGGCAGCAGCAGCTCTTGCGCAAACATATCGTACCAGAAGCGGGGGCGGACGGTCATCCTCGCGGGCGGGGCAACAGTAGCGTCGTCGTCGCCTACGAGATCCAGGAGGCCTTCCATGAAAAAGAGGGGAGTCGGTGGAGACTTCAGCACGGCGCGGCAGAAGGGGCAGGTCTTGGAACGGGCCCAGAGGTAGTCGGGGTGCATTGGGTCCAGGTCCAGGTCAAGATCTTCAAAAGGCGGGGCGTCCATGAACCAACGGATAAGGCAGGCGAGGTCGAAGACGTGGCCGCAAGACGTTACGCTGTCAAGTTGAGAGTTGCTTCTTGAGAATCGATCTGTCCACTAGAGAGAACTTACTGGGGCTGGCGGAGGAAACCCAGGCAGATGGAGCATTGCAGGTGTTCCCTTACGTCTGCCCACTGCGATTGGGATGAGACAAACGAGCGGAGGAGTGGATGATTCCAAACGGACACGGTTTTCTGGCTCCTTCACAGACGCTTCTTGCTCGCTGTGGCATGGTTCTTGGGCGGCTGCATCCTCCCGGGCTTGTAGATCGCGTGCTTGCTGTTCTCCTCCAGGGTCTCGGGTGTTGTGATATCTCTTCTTGAGGGGCGGAGAAGACGCAGGAGATGATGGTCTTGCATATAGTCTCTTGAGTGTACTCCGCGTCGCGCTTCACGTGCGGATAGTTAATGCACGAGCAGAGCCGTATTCCAAAATCGACTCACAAGCCAAAGGAACTCTAACAGAGCCGGTAACCCGAGGTAAAACTATGAAGGGTTGAGTGGCATGGAAGTGGGGCTAGGCACAAAACACTCACAAGTTTGTCCTTCGTAGGAAGGAGATCCCATCCGTCCATGACGCTTTTGTAAAAGACCCAGTAGAAAGAGCGAGATGGAATGATGGCGGGGAGCACAAGAAGAGAGCCCAGCAGGCCAAGCTGACGAAACGCATACCAAGGCATAGGCTGTCGGAAGATGATCCAGAAGGCGCGAGTTGCCACAATTATGATCATGAACAGAGTGCAAACAAAGTCGAGGAGAGTTCTGCGTGTCTCTGCGTCGTGTTTTGAGTCGCCCAGCACGGTACCGTCCATTTCATTCGTGACAAGTAGGAGCTCAAAAATGATGCTACAAAGGTCGAAAATGTTGCGCATTGTCGCGAATAGGTCTCGCATTTGCACGCGAAATGCGTTGGAAACATGCAAGCCAAGAGCGGCAAAAAACTTCCCAAGAAGATAGAGCATTGTGACAGGGAGAGGTTAACCAGGTTTACGCCCGATTTGGCATCCCCGTACGCGACGACTACGCGTTGTCCTCTACACCCCAGCTGTATCATCGCCGACAGCGAGGCTCTGGTCCCTGCGACTATCCGCGGCCCTGGATATGTCCAGTAATTTCCCAGCCACGTCGATTGGTCGGAGCCATGGTCAAGCCCAGGCTTCAGAGTTACTCACCGCACATCCTTTGCTCTCACCAAGTCCAACGACTCCAAATTCACCAGAAACAGGGCCACGAAGTCATAGTCCCAATGGGAACACACCCCGTTATGTACCATATACGCCGCGGCAGCGCGGCGCTCCGACAGCAGCGACCACGACTGGCATGACTACCAACCCCTCTGTTGTTGCCGCCGCATCCCACCAGCAGCAAGGTGGAGCGACAAGCAAACTTCAACTCATGAATCTCAAGGCTGCTGCTCAAAATGTAGGCCTCGACACCGGCAGTGTGGCTTGGGCAATATTGGAATCACTAGTCGCTTCCGAAGGTGGCGAATGGGCCGAAATCTGGAGTGCTTTGTCCATCGGAAAGGTCTGTGAATGTGTTTTCTTCTGAGCATTATCTCATTCCCTAGGCTACTCTATTGCTGCCACTCGAGCAAGCCACGAACGGTGAAAAACTTACCGCCGAATTTGTGAAAGACCATATCATCTTGTGCGATGGCCCTTCTCGCAAGAATGCGCACATAATTACGCTTTCTGGTCTGCGAGGGACTCTCGACGGGTGAGCCCTATGAACAACGGTGGTCTGACTCAATCATTGACTATTTCTATCAAGCAATACCCTTACTTTCCGCTCGACGATCCATTCCTCCTCCAAGACCTTCCAGGACCTTCTTTCACCGGCGACCCGCTCATCTACCCTTGCCGCCATCGCCCCCCTACCACATCTTCCAACTGCGACTCCTTATCCCATGTTCGGCGTGCCCTCATATACACCGGCCCTCCCACTTCCCCCTCGTCACCCGCCCCCACTTCCACCCCGCCCCCACTGTCCCGCGCCGCCAACCTCGCTTCTGGAGCGCATTCTCTTCCCTCTCGCCTCCCGAACCCGTTCTCTTCCCTTTTCGGCTCGCACGGCGGCAAACCCTCGCAACAGCAGACAACACAGCAGGCCTCGCCCCAGCATCTATCCACGAGGTCTCCACTGCTGACCAGCCCCTTGACGTCGCGGCGTTTACCATCTCTCGCCGAATCGTGCGCAAGGACGTTGCGCGCGCGATTGACCGCACCCTGCGTGCTGAGCTTCACGCGGCTTGCGGCGCGCCGCACTGGGTCGCTGAACGCGTCGAGACATTTGTTGCTCCGTGGTACCCCTTCTCGCGTTTACGTCGCGGCGGAGATAAGGGCGGCAGCAGCAGCTACGTCGTGGGCGATCCGTTGGCGGGGATGACGCCAGAGGAGGTCGGCGAGATGGTGCAGGGGTTCTACGCGAAGCTCGAGGAGGATCTGCGCGCGGGCGGGCATGGCGGGCGCCGGAGACCCAGCGAGGGGACCCATGAGACGGAGGACGAGAAGGAGAAGGGGAAGGAGGAGAGTGAAGCGTGGGTGCACGAGGTCCTGAGCTCTGTGGAGCGCGCGATATGCGTGCTTTTCTTTGACCGACTCTTCGCTCCCCCGGCTTCAGATGATTCGTCGCACGACCAAGCGTTGTCGAGTCGCGTAGCGGCGCTGAACATGCTTGACCTCGATCTGGAGCATCTCGGTGTTGATGTTCCACCTGAGGCACAGGAGGGCTTGGACCGCGTTGTGAGAGCTTGCGGACAAGGTTTGCTTCCGTTATCCGTTCTTTTCCGATATTAAACTGACATACAATATTATAGTCCTCTCAAACCTAGAGCTACATCAAAGCCCTTCTGAGAAAGTTGGTATCATGGTGCAGGCTCATCGCGAAGTGATAGGTGGGCCTTTCTTCTGCACCTTCCAGCCCATCTGTTTACTTTACGTTCTTTCAGAGGGCTTGTCCAGGCTCCCTCGGATCCGCCTATTAACGGAGGAAGAAGAACGTGCGAGGGCTCTGTCGAAAAAGGCCCCGCCCAGTATATTACCAGATGCGCCAGGCATCATGGTATCACCCACAAGCCTCGTGGCATCACCTGCATCTATACCTTTAGAATTACCAGATTCAAAGGAATATAGACCCGCTCCTCTTCCTTTGACACCTCCTGCATCCGTCACTATCTTTGAGACGCCACCAACGCCAGCCGCTCCGGAATTCGCACCTCCCGCTGAGGATTCTGAAGGTGCTGCGACGCGTCCTGAGCTGGTGCCTTTACCGCTCTCTCGCGATACATCCTCGTCGGACACTGGCAACTCCGATCGATCCGACTCTACAACTCCGCCTTCGGCGCCGTCGCCAGTCTCTTCGGACGTTCTGCTCCCTCTGATCATCTTCGCTGTCGTCAAATCAAATCCATCGCGCCTCGTTTCGCATCTGCTGTTCACCCAACGTTTCCACGTGACGCCCTCTGGCATCGCGCAAGGCGAGGAGGCATTTTGCCTTGTGAACCTCATGGCCGTTGCAGAGTTTCTCGAGAATGTTGATCTGGAGGCATTGGGGCTCGGCGATGGTGGGATCAGGTGGGATTCATACATTTCATCATATTTTCATTTTGCTGATAACGAGATCCCAGCGCGGCGGACCTTACCCCGATTCCGATCGCACGTAATAGCCCCAAGGCGCCATCGATATCCCTCGTACAAGACAGCACAGGCGTGCTGCGGCGGCAGGTCGATACTCTGGCTGACAGTGCGGGGCGTGTTATTACAGGGGTGACGGGCGTCGTCGACTCGTCGTTTGGGATGCTGCGGCAGTTCCTTCCCGGGACGGGCAGCCCACTTCCTGTGACCCCTGCTCTCGATGCTAATTCTGCCGCTGCTCCGTGGAATTTTCCTCATGTTGGCAGCTCGATGCGACCCGGATTTGGGCTGTTGCGGCGTGAGACGGGCTTTTCCATTGGAGGAATCAGCATTGGCGGGCGGTCGGAGGATAAGCAGGCAGAAAAGGAGCTGCGCGAGGTGTCTCGGCCGGGGAGCTTGCGTGGGGATGCAAACTCAGACGAGGAGGAAGATGATCGAGACGGGGAGAGCGTGGACGAGGACCAAGACGACGATGAAGAGGACGAACTGTATGGGGCTGCCAGCTCCTACGACGCGCGGAGCATCCGCAGCTTTGAGAGTATGATGAGTCGGGAACGGAGCAAGGGACGCCGCATGAGCAAGCCTGGCACGGGGCGTAAAAGCTTAACGGACAGGCTCGCCCACGTCTCAGGTCTTGCGGGCTTCAAGGTACGTCTCTATCTTTCTCTTGTCATCTACGCCGTTGTAAACCCGCAATCTATTCTAGGGATCTCCGCCGCCGCGGCGAGACTCACTTTTGCCTACCACTGGGACCCGCTTCGATACTCCCGTCTCCTCGCGGCCCTCTTCGCCTGCTATGATCGGCGGCGCCCTACGGCTGCTCCCGCCAAATCCGCGCTTCATGGATTGTGCGGCGGATGACCTCCGTCTGGCAGAGGTTGCGGAGCTCCTCAAGGACTACCGACGGCTGGTCGACGGCATCAGAGGCGTAGGTGGATTCGTCGGCGAGGAATAGACTTGTAAAATGTACCATTATGAAGGGTTTTGGATGGGCTGCCGAATCTGGTCAAATGAGATGCAACTGCTCGCCAGTCGCGGACGGTGTGTGCTTCTTTCTGACAGTCATGAGGATTTGAAGATCTTTGCATCCGCCGCTGAGTAATTGCAGCTCCTCGCCGAGGTATCGTTCGAAGAGATCCGCGACAGAAGCGTCATTTTGCGGGCGGAGTATCTCCTGTTGGTTGGGCTCCATCTCTGGAATCATCCAAGCAAATCTTTTCGCAGACTGGGGAAGTAAAGCGGCAACATACAAACTGCGGTAACCTGCGTCTATTTCATATACAGCGCCACCCGAGGAAATATTCTTGAAGACTCTTTGATAAATGGATGCCTCGCGATTATCGTCTGGCAGCGACGTATACGTACTCAAGTGCACGACCCGCTCCCGTGAGCTATAAGCTACCCTCACAATGTCGGTAGATCCCAGAATATTCCCTTTTCCTTCCGCTTTCGAGCTAACTATGCCACGGCTGCATCATGGTATGTTTGTGCATGACGGAACCCCAAACGTTGGTGAGGGCATGATCCCGAGCTCACTTGGCCAGTGGGAAGCTACGGGTGCTCATGAAAGGGTTGGACCCGGTAGCCCGGAAGGTGTGCCAGGGAGTCCTTGTTCTTTCATCTCTCATATTGTGAACTCTACAGAGCTAAACGCCTTTTCTTACCGGGCCCAGGACCGTGATTACCAGGGTTTTCCACTGGTGACACATTGTCCAGTTCCTTGCTACGCCCTCCGCTCAAGTTTCCCTTCTTGCGGTGGTGATCAACCATGTCCGCAGAACGATGTCTCCACCATTCGTATCCCACAGTGGATTCCTGTCCCGGTCACGACTGGGGCATACACAAGCACTTACGGCAGCGCATTCTTTGCCGCTCACGGCCTGAATAAAATCCAGCGTCGAGAAGACCGAGGTATTTCTTCGTTGGAAACCGTCTGTTTTCAGTCTCAGTAGCAATCAGAGCTCGATATATTACGTCGCGCTGCCGCGTCCGTTTCAGCTTGCGACTCGTATGCTCCAACGTGCCATCCTGGCACGCGCAAAGATGCGCTGCAGACATTGTTTGGATGGGCTTTGGAACATGCTAACACGCCCGGGTCTATTCTGTGTCTACAGGGTCCTGCCGGGGTTGGTAAATCCGTGATCCTGCGAACGCTCGCGCAGGGTTTGCACTCTGCCGGCCGTCTTGGGGGGTGCTTCATTTTTCGCCAAAACCGCAGAACTGGCACTAACGCGCATGCGTTCTTTCGCACTATGGCGTATCATTCCCGATCTGCGGGGGCCGATTTTACGGACTGTGCGCAAGAACCCTCACATTCTTCACGAAAGCATGAGCGTTCAACTACAGAAGCTCATTCTCGAGCCCTCGCGAGAAGTCGCTGGGTTACGTCCTGCAATTCTGGTTGTGGACAGCATCGCGGAAGGCAATTACGAGACTCAGCGGGAGATATTGCTCTTGTTGGGCGAAGCTGTCCGAACTCAACCTTCGTTTCGAGTTCTTATCGCAAGTAGGCCGGAGCAAACTTCCGCCGATATACTTGCCGAACCATGCTTCAGCGGTGTTTGTAAATTATTCAATGTTGGACGATCCCTCGACGATGTACGCGCGTATCTTTCTGCTGAATCAGCTCGATTTCAGCATCTGCTTAGTTCCCTTGCCGCCGCCGACTCGCTTGCAACAGAAATCATTGAACTATTCGTCAAGGCCTCCGCCGGGTGTTTTTCATACGCGTCTACGCTCGTCGTATTTCTAAGCGATCCAGAATTCTATGAAGTCCGGCGACACGCGTTACTTGAGAATCCGCCTCTGCCCCCTCCCAACTCCTCTTCTCTCGACGAACTATACAGACAAATTCTAGGCACTGTGCCGCCGAGCTCTCGCGACACCCTCTTCTCCGTGCTGCATATCCTCACCACGGATCACTTCGCCGACCTCCCTCTCCATCATATCGAACAGCTCTTGGATACGAAGGCCAATGGCGGCCTTCGAGGCGTCCTGCGCCACCTCGACGCGGTGCTTGAGGTCCCGAAATTGGATTCAGGGACAATTGATGTCAAGCATGCTTCGTTCTCTGAATTTATTGTGGACGAGACGCGGTCGCGGACGTTTTGTGTCGGCGGCGTGCAGTATTCGGAAGATCTTGCCCGGTCTATGCTCAGATCTTTGGCGTATACGCACGAAGATTCAAAGGTCAACCGTAAAGGTCATGTTGCCTGGTGAGCGCCATTTTCACATACACGCCTCCCTTCATAATAAGTACGTATGCAACTAATGGTCTGCGCAGGACGAACCTTGCACACATGGTTGATTACATCACATCTATATCACCTTCCCCAAATCTCGTCCCGCTCGCAATGCGCATCAATCCCGACTTCTTCTTCGGTTCACTTTCCGCTTTCAAAGTATCGGGGAGGAAGATGATATCGTGGTTGCGGGCAAGCTCATTGTTCAACCTCTAATTTCACTCCTCTCACGTTTTGACTTTACCAGAAAATCCAGCCACAGCCAGTTGAAGCGATGCGCCTTTGGGAAGACTACGAATATATGGCGTTGTTCCACTCAGCCGTCTCGGAATTTGACTTCGACTCTGACGTGCAGCCGGAGGACTTCGTTACCTCTAAGAATGCCGAGATGCACCGCTTGATTCTGCTGCAGCATCCGCCCTTCATCCGGATCCTCCGCGCTGCGCTGATCTTTGCCGAGGCGACTCCTCTATACCCCTTCCACCTCCTGCTGGGCGCCCCATGGGAGGATCTCAGGACGGCTGTCTGCGCGCTGCGTCCAAATTTTCCGACCTTCGGCGCGGGTGATATGGCACTGTGGTTTGGCGTTCTTCAGGATCCCGAGTTCGCGAAGAAGATTTGCCCCTGGGGTCGGTGTTCACGGATTTGGCGCACCAGAGCGTGCGTATCGTGAAGGGAGAGAGTACCGGGGCGGTACCGTCGGCGGCTGTCGGGTGAGCAATACATGCTTGAAACCTATCATGCGTTGTCCGCTGATCCAGGATGCCTCTATGGTAGATTTTGGCTTGAGTGGGGGCGCTACGTCAGGTCGTCGTCGCCATGCCTCGAGCTGCTCGATGAACTGCGTAGCTTAGTGCCGCCGCGCGGCGACGGGAATCGCGGGATCATCATTGAGAATGAGATACACGACGTTTTGAAGTGGTTGCAGGTACGCCCTGTTTTGATTTTTTAGTCGCCTGGTTTCTTCATGAATTCAGACATTCCCGGAACCTCCGCTGGACGAAATCGCGCGCTGGACGCGCTTGTTGCCCCTGAGGGGCGCGAAGTCTGACCGAGAGTGGGCGTACGAGGCGCGTTGGACGAGTTGGCGTGGTTTAGGATGGGACGGACGTGATGTTTAATTGGAAAAGAAGAGTTTGGATTTGTGTTGTTGGTGCCAACAAGTTGGTGGGTAGACGCAGACCAGTGAATCAGTGTTGGCATTACATAATCCATCTTTCATAATGCTCCCACTTTCCTGAATCGATGCGCTTCCACGGGGTCCTAAGTGGTCCTGCCACTCGTTTGAGCTGACTGGGAACAAATTGAATATTGCTCATACAGTACGTGCATATTCAATGTCTTTACACGACTACTAATGCGACGGAGTTTTCACCGGGAGTCATGCCTGATGTGCTCCTGCTTTCTGCCACAACTCAAATATTCTATGGCAGATTTGAAACCCGCCTCCAGTGAAAACAGGGAAGCCGAGCTCCAGTCTCGCTGAGGACGGAAGAAAGTGTGCAGGGGTATCAATTGATCATGCACACGAGTGATCATGTCAACACATCTGAAGTTTCACCTGAATCACTTTCTTTCCTTTCTTCTTGGTCGTCGCCTCCCACGACTTTGGGCGATGTCTGCAGCGACCCGCGCCGTCGTCATAGACGACACAGACCCTGCCATACAATACAGCTCTGTCGGATGGTTTACAGCCGATGCCTCCAAGCTCAATACCCTCGGTAATTATGGGCCTGTATATAATAGCACATCTCGCGGCACGACGACGACCGGCTCGAGTTTTACTTTTCCTTTCAATGGTATGGGCTGCTTGTTACGCTTCTGTGAGTCTGGCTGATCGCAATGCGCGCAGGAACTTCGATCACGGTTATGGGCACCATTGACATCACGACGGACTCCAGTACTAACGCGACTGTACGTGCTGTAATCAGAGCACCCTGCGATCAAGCTCACCACCTTGACAGGACCCAACATGGAGTTGCTTCGTCGATGAAATTCCGATAAGCAACCCGGACCCGACGTTCCAATACCCAGAAAATAACTGGGAGTTATGCCAACTGGACCAGGTCGCAGCGGGCTCGCATACGTTGACAGTACAAGTTACGTCAAAGGGGCAGGCGTTCTACCTGGACAAAATCATGTACACGCCAACGAGCGATGTCAAGGAAGAGCAAGCTGTGGTTCAATATCTAAATACCGACCCGTCGGTCAGTTTTGGGTCTGGGTGGAGAATATGGGGCGCACAGAACGTTACACAGACGAAGGGGGCTCAAGTCGCGCTCAATTTCCATGGCAAGTGCTTTCCTATGATGTTCTATGCAAAAGGGTGACGTGGGTGCAGGGACATCGGTCAGCTTATACGGCTATGTCCCTAGCGAGCTTCCGCACAACGCAAGCTCCGCAAGTTATACAATTGACGGTGGTGATCCCATACCTTTTGTCCTCGAGGGCCTTTCGGCGTCAAGTCCGACGGTGTACAACACCCTCTTCTTTACCACAGACACAGTACGTGGAACGGGATGTCCCTTCTGTGAACACCCGCTGATGCAACACCTAGCTTTCGTCCGCGACTCACAATCTTGTTGTAACATACCAAGGCAACGGTTCCTTCACTCCTTTAGTCGTTGGCAGCTTCTTTGTCACCAATACATCCACTCTTTCCTCAACTTCCTCCTCATCGGCGTCCACTCCTTCCTCATCATCTGATCTCTCCAACTCCTCAACCCCTTCGACGAAAAGCAGCAGCACCCCCGTCGGTGCCATCGTTGGGGGCATCGTCGGCTGTCTACTCGTCCTCGCGCTCGTCGCAGGCCTCATCCTCTTCTGCCGTCGACGGCGCCGGCGTGCGGACGAGCAACTGCGGCGCACGTCGGCCAACCCCTTCACCACCATGAACGAGACGGCGCATAGTGGGCCGGCGATCACGACGGGGGCGCGACATTCGTACTCTGTCGTTCCGGACGCAGGCGAAGGGTATTATCATCCGTCACCGCGTCTCGATACACTTGGGCTCTATACCGATACGGCGACAAGAGGGGGCGCTGTTAGCCATAGTCAAGGGTATTCACAATCCCATTCTTACGCCTCACCGGTTACCCCACCGACGGACGTGAGCAGTGGCTCCGCGCACGGTGTTGGGAGCAGCGGCTTCCACTACCATCAATATAACTCTAGCGAGAGCTACAGCGCATCCAGCTTGCCTTATGTGCAGGGCGATCTCTCCCCGGTTCGGCGTGTGCAGCATGATCCCACGATGGCCACGTACCCTACCCCCTGGGCTCCGCCTTCCTCCGGGTCGTCGGCTTCCGCTTCGGATGCGGGTGTGGCTATGGGCATGGATAGCATGGATCTGACGTTGGTACGCAAGGCTGAGCGCGAGCGGCTCGCCACCGCCGCTTTCACTGCGAACGCGAATGATGCGCTGGCGCTGGCACCATTGAGCGAAACCGGGCGGCCGATCGTATTGAGGCACCACCAGGACAGTGGGGTACGACTCTACACCTCGAAGCTGGAGCTGGAATCAGAGATCTTCGAGGTGCCTCCTGGATACAGTGCGGAGTAGGCTACTCATCTTTTTTCAAAACTGACTTGCTTACGAATCGTTGGGACTTGGCCGTACATGTCTCGAGTACTTACAATGTGCATACATGATGTTGTGTGTAATCGTTCTTTGTGCTTTTTGGGGCATTCATCTCTTTCCTCAACTGCCTGTGCATTCTCCGAGTCTTAAGCCCTTGAAGCCTTGGCCTTGGTCTTGGCTCATGCAACGCCTGGCCTCAGGCTCCACGTTTACTGTTGGCTATCATTACAAGCTCACATTAGTGGTCGATCGCCGCCTTACCTTCTAGTAAGCAACTGTAAGCAAGCGCAGGCAAGCGCGTCCTGATAACTCGATTTGCGGGGTATCAGTCGAAAAAAGCCTGATCAGTGATTGCATCCAATTGCCTTTGACCTCTTGACGCCATGCCCAAGTCCCGCCGAGCGAGGCTCACCAGCCGGAAAAGCCATAAACTGGAGAAACCGACTGGTGGCCCTCTCGGGCGCGAAAAGAACGCTCCAACAGAAGACCGGTGGCAAAAGATGGAGGCGTACAACGGCTTTGAGGGTACGTCCCACGACAGCCACGCGACATTTATAACTCTTATCGAGCTGTTCCAGTGCCAGATAATCAGGGCGAGGAATACAAGTTCAACGTTGGCGACCTGTGCGTCTTGTAATACGTTTTCATATGGGACACCAATTCCGATCCATCGTTAGGGCTCTAGTCTGGCCAAACGGACGCCGTCTCAGCGATTCTGTCGCGATGACAGAGCATTGGATGTGTAGGATTCTTGACGTACGCGCTACTTCAGCAACAAACGTGTGCCTTCTCGTATTCTTTGTCACTGCCAAATGAACGCCGTCGCCTTTCTTCCAGGTATGGGCGAAAGTCAAGTGGCTCTACTCAGAAAAAGAGGCGAAGGAAAAAGTTCCGACGTTGTGCGTGGTTTGAACTATTTAGCAGCTGCAGTTCACCGTCTGTTTCCAGCGACGGTTCTCATCTCGGCGGATTCGAAAGAATTGAATCAAACCATGCCGACTGCATCTCTTCTTCAGTATTTAATGGTTCGCTTGCGATTACAGTCCATCCTTCGATCTAACGCTTTACAGGCAAAATTACGCTAAAGAAATTCGACGAGAGCGATTTGGACCCCGAGCCAATCCTGGACGGTGAATTCTTCTTCCGTTACTCATTAGACGTGAACACGAACACCATATCTGTAACTTATCCTTTTCTTGTGCTTTCCCGGACGCCGGATTGATTATATCTTGACAGCCTTCTCCAAATTCAACATGTACCTGTGGACACCCGTATGACCCCTCCGACGACGATCCAGGCTCACTGATGCATTTCTGTCCCCGCCCGCCTTGCCGAAAGTACTACCACAGCCGCTGCATCGCAGGCAAAGGGGCATCGCCTGCTGCTGAACGAGATCGCGGATTTCTGCTGCTTGACCCCGATAGCGATGACCGAATAGACTTCAACGAAGGTAGCACACCGCCCCTCCTCCCAAGAAGAAGAGGCGTCAGAGCCGGGGCGGTACAAGTCGCCCGATCCCCGTCATCGGTCTCGCTGCTACGGATATCTTTGCCGACCTCCCGCGTGCACTCGTCGAGGCTGCTGCACAACCAATAGTGAGAGGCGCTGCATTCGCGGCCGGGGGTGTCGTCGGTAATGTCTCTGCCGTACTGAAGGCAAGACGGTTGGCGTTTCACGCATTGCGCAGTAAGGAGGCGGTAGACGAGCAGTGGGAGGATGCGATGCCTGACAGATGGAAGGAGTTAGTGGATGTTAAGCTGGCTGAAGGCAAGCAGAAGAGTTCAAGCAAAAGAAGGCAGACTTGTAGCGGGAAGGGCAAAGCTAAAGAGTGTGACTCGCGAGAGGTTTTGGCCCTTTCTTGTCCTGAGTGCGGGGGGTCGATCTAGCCCTTGTGTCTTCCATCTTGTCTCAACTGCTGTATTATTTCTGCTTTTGCAGTCAATCGTTCCATCTTTTGCACCCTACAGATACAAAATGCAAGTTTCAACTTTCAAACAAGACCGTGGAATTTTGCGAATGGATCGTCTTTCTCCGTGACCTCACGGATCTCGGACAGCCCGCGAATGTGGCGAGCGACTTTTGCGCCGCCGAGGTGCTCGACGAAGGCCAGAGCCATATCAGCTCCTGCATGTGAAGTTGTAATCCACTGTTTCCGGCAAAAGTAACCGGAGCGCTAAAAACGTACCTGCAGAGACACCCGAACTCGTCCATACATTCCCGTCAACGACCCAACGTGCCTCGGGAACCCACTCAATATCCTTGGGCATTGCAGCCTATAGTTCGAAAATTTAGAGAACAATCAGAGCGAGTCCCACAGCCTGCTAATGTTCAATTGACGAACAACGATAGCACGGTAAAACGCCTTGTTCGTCGTGGCGCGCTTCCCCGTGAGGAGACCCGCAAGCGCAAGCTGGACGGTACCGGCGCACACGGACATGATGTACTTTGCGCCGGGGCCCTGTTGTTTAAGGAACGCGATTTCGTCCTCTGGGATGCGGTTCATGCCTGGGACGTAATTGCCCATCGGGCCTGTGTTTCGTTGAAGTACCAATAAGCCGGAAGCTGAAATGCAAAGGAGCGACCTACCTGCAGGAGCCCAGAGGATATCAAACTGTTTCCCGGACGCGAGCGCATCGGCATAGGTCAGGGTGGGGTTCAACGTCGGCGAATTCCGACGCTGAATTGAGTGCACGGGTCCATGGTAGGTGCGAGGTAGTCGATGGCCACGCGGTAAGGAACGTCCCCAAGTTGAAGATCGGTATGTCTGCGGCGCCGAGGGAGGAGAGGATTTCCATTGGAGTGATGAAGTCAGAGAGAGTCACTTCCTCCGACATGCAGACTGCGACGGTGAGTGTTTGAACCATGACTGCTCTGGCTGTAGCAAGGCAGGAAGGAAGTGTATTTAAGGCCAATAAGGACGTTCTTGACGTTAGCGGTGAGTCGTAACCGCTTGTTGAGGCGAAGACTCACAAGCGCGGCGACGCTCGGCCTTATACTGTAGACGGCAATTGCTGACGCAATCATCATGATGCATGGTTGAAACTCGAACAGTTCAATTTACTGCGACTCCGACTCAGTGCGAGATAGATTGAAGATGGGGATCTCGTGACCACTTACCACCACCATCTCGGTGAAGGAAAGTGAGGACGAGCTCTCCCCCGTCGCAGTATGCGACGCGGGCGACAGTACGTCCCCGGCCCACAATCAAAAGTGGGACCTCCCTCTGGGAGAGGAGCCTATAGGGCTGTGAATGGCGATCAAGCGCCAATGCATTAAAATAATCTCTTTACGTTGTGACACACAATCTCATGGGACTCGCGCCCACTTGCACCAGCCTGAGCCTCCGGGACAGAACACGGCGACCTGCAGCTCGAAAGCTAGCCCCGCCGTCTATAAAAAGGGCTAGACACACCGAGCGTCGCTCCACATATGTGTCCCTCTTCGCGTATCAAAATGGCCGCGCGTCGTCCTCCCCCTCGCTGTACTCTCGCTCTAAACAGGTGGGATGGCGCCCCAGACCCCCCTCCTGCAGCTAACACATCTACAGTCACCCTGGATATAGACATCACGGGCTCTCCGCCGAATAAAGTATCGAAGCGACGACAGGGCGACGCTCCTCGCGACCACCCTGCAAACGAACGCCCTTCGCCTGCGAAACGATACCTGGGCAAGAACATCCGCAGCAGCTCCCCCACCCCGAAGCGTCCGTACACGCCGTCACCCGCCGGCAGCGTCTACAACCCCAACGCGGACAACGACGACGAAGACTCATCGCCCATAGACGACCACCCCTTCTTCGATCCGTACGTCGCTTCCCCAAAGCCTGCCTCCGCGACCCCCAAGCCCCCCACTCGCACCCCGAGCCCCCTAGTCCGGCCACCCAGTCCGCCAGGCTTCGCCACCACCACACGAAGCCCCCCCATCCCGTCCCTCACGGCCACACCCCAGCCCAACCCCAACGTCCATGGAGGAGACACCCGAGCCGACCGTCACCTTTGAGGCACCCACGCGTGCCACTTCCTGGGACTGGAAAGCACCTGCAAAGATGAATGCCCTCACCGGCCATCCCCGCCCACGACCCCGACAGCGAGCAGGCGCTCACGCAGCACGCGGCCGTCCAAGCCAACGATCCCTCCTGGCCACGCCCATCATCCCGGACCACGTCGCCCTCCAAGGGATGGATAACGAAACCCAGAAGGAGGTTTCCGAGACCCCCGGGACTACCTCCTCGCTACCATCTTCTGCGGGGGTCTACCCTATTCAACAAGTACAGTAACATCCGTGACCATGTCGCCAACGTGGTCGACGAACTTGTAGGTGCCGGCTTGGTCACCGTAATCAAGCCGCAGGCTACTGCCTCCGAAAAAGGCCTAGACGTGGACCGCGCGGCGCTGGGAAAGTGGACAAGTTCGCAGGCCCAGTCGCACTAATTCTCCGCGTCTCCGACGCCGCCGCTCGTACCACCCTACGCAACCAGGCTACCCTCGCCGTAGACCCCTCCTAGCTTTCCACGCTACGGCGCTCAACCCGGCCCTTCTATCTTGGGCCATTGGATTCTTCAAACTGACATCACCGGCCCGCCCGACCTCGTTGGAAGACGCCTCTGCTGGGCTGTGTACAAGGCGCTCACCCAAACAACCCCGCTGCCGAAGGCCGCAAAGCTCATCGACCGCCTCACCCAAGGCCAAGATGGCAGCGCGTTGTCCCGGGATCAGCGGATGCTTAATGGGCAATGACCCTCGACTCCCGCTACCTCCCCCATGCGGACGACCGGTGTTCGCGCTCTTCGCGAAGCCGTGCACAAAAAATGCTGCAGCCTGGGATGAGGTCCGCAGCGAGCTGCGAACAGTCTACATTGACCTCCTCGAAGCCTTCACCCCGCATGCAAATGCAGCCGCAGGCCATAATCTCTGTGCCGACTGCAAGCTCGACTGCCACCCTAAGTATAACTGCCCATTCACCGCACGCGACCGAGGCTGGTGGGGCCCCAAAGGCCTTGACCCTCTTCTTCGATCGCTACGAGGCGGCACGGACTCAGACTCCGAGGATGATGCCCGTGGCCACTCGCGTGCACGCACCTCCAACCCACCCCCCCAACGTAGACGCGGTGGCCGGCGCTAAGCCTCCCGCATACTATTCTCTCCTCGGACAACCCGGTACACCCATACACGCTAGTGTACCGCTCGTATGTTTTGTTTATTGATACACACCCTCCTCACAAATAAGTGATAATTCTTTATCTACGATCGAGGGAACCTGAGTCTGGGCTCGGATGAAGACGTACCTGAAGTCAGAAAGGGTATGCAGCCCGAACCTGCTTAAACTTACTGACTGTTGCTTCGCAGCGCAGGACAGGACGCAGGGAGGGTTACGCACAGTGGAAGTAGGAGCAGGTGCGACTTGAAAGGGTTGCGCATGTTTCTACGAACACGGTGCCACAACGGCGGGGCTCCATTACAGCGGGCCGGGGTCCGCCGGCCAGCAATCCTGGTACGTACATTTCCAGACGGAGCACCCCCAGAGGTGCTTCGCGCGGAAGTGCACAACCCCACCTGGGTGAGACAATGAAGGCCGAAGACCCTAGCGAGGTCCTCGGCCAGACTCACTAAAATCTTGCAACTACAAACTTACACGGGAACGATGTTCCACCCCAAGGTACGGGAATGTACCTACTGACGGTTCAATCACAGGCACGGCATTGGCAAGCTCGGGCATTGAAGGCGGCGGGAGCTCCGCCACCGGCCCCCGCCCAACCGATGATAGTGCCCGCAGTGGAGGGGAAACGGCCGATACTCGTCCTTCGGGGCGAGCTGAGGCAACTCCTGGAGCAGTACGACTCCGGGGGGACGCCAGTACGAGCGTTCATGCGCATCTAACGCATATGCCGAGTCAAAGGCACGGGCCGAATCCAAGGCACCAAACCCGTCCATCCAGTGACGAGGGCCCCGCATATGGGGACGCCCAGCAAATCCCTGCTGAAGGGGGCATCCACACCCCGGCACAGACACTACGCTTACGCGATCACGTGCTCGCTGACTGACGCGAGTCAGGCAGCTACTGACAGTGCTGAGTGACCCTCAGACCGCGACAAAAACGCCGAACTTCGGTTTCCGACAACAGGAGATCACGCTTTACCTTCGTCGGCTATGTCAGCCTCGTCGTGATCCCTAGTAAGCAAAATACGCACGGAGGCCGTGCTGAGCCCATGCTGTATAAAGGCGCTTGCGGCCTTGCCACGTCCCTCTCAACCATACTCTCTTCTCCTTCTTCTTCAGCATGGTGGCTGCACACATCCCCGAGCTTGTTATCCGCGAGGTGGGTTCTGCTCTCCCAATGTGACGAAACACGACCCACACTTCACATATAGGTTACCCTAGCATCACGACGTTTTCGAAGTGCGTCTTATCACGACCTTATTCAATATCCATTTCTAAGCCGCCTTTGTCGCTAGACCTTTTGCTCGGTTTGGACTTGTGCCATTCGGTGGACGATCGACGGCTATCCGTCTTTCCACAGGCGACGTTTGGGTCCTCGCGTCGACGCCGCTGACAAGAGACACCAAGACTCGCCTCGCAATTGTTACAAGACTATCTAACAATTAATCAAGGCGAAGGAAAGAAGGTCTTGGAAAAAGGAAGTTATGTTGTTCGAGTAGTCCAAGGCCCGGCAGGACAGGAAGACGCCGGAGGTCAACAAACTGAACCTCCGGAGATTCTGCATTCACGGGTCAAGGGAGTCGACACAAAGCGGGCGATCGATGTAAATGTTGCAGTTATGCGGACTGGATGGAACCAGGGTTCGAAGAAAATCGAACTAGGTTACAACCGCCGGCACATGAAATCGAGATCCGGGAGTGTTCGCCGGCAAAAAATATAAACCAGTGGCACAAAAGTCCACCCCGTATTCCAAGACCAACCAGAAGAATTTAGAATTGAAAGAAAGATTATTGGGGATCCGTTAGCGGACATGAAACCGCTTGAAACTTACCCGCCGGATTTCGAACCGACGGGGCGGTATACCCAAGAACGGAAAGAAATGGTGGATGAGATGCATAATGACGACTTCTTACTACCCGAAGAAATGAAGTTGGTTCATCATCTTCTAATGGTACATGAAAAAGCTGTAGCATGGAACGATCAGGAACGAGGGACCTTCAAAGAAGAGTTCTTCCCGGCCGTTAGAATGCCAGTACAGCCGGACCATAAGGTATGGGTAGAAAGAAATATACCCATACCACCGGGACAATTGGAAGAAGTATGCAAAGTTCTGAGGGCGAGTATCGACGCCAACATTTACGAGCCGTCGAACAGTGCTTATAGAACAAAGTACTTCGGAGTGATTAAAAGCGACAAAAAGTCAATTCGTTTGGTTCATTCTCTTGAACCTTTGAACGCGGTTACAGTGGCACACTCAGGTGTACCGCCGGGAGCTGCAGACTTGGCCGAACATTTCGCGGGTAGGCCTGTGGCTCCACTTTCGACTTGTACTCTGGATACAACCAGCGGCTGTTGCATCCCGAATCCAGGGATTACACTACATTCCAAACACCTTTCGGAGCGCTCAGACTAGTGCGACTTCCACAAGGTTGGACCAATTCTGTTCCCATATTCCACGAAGATGTAACCTATATCCTCCGGGACGAATACCACATGTGACACGGCCATACATTGATGATGTTCCAGTTAGAGGTCCGCCCACTAGGTATGAACTGCCGGATGGAACCGAAGAAAGAACCAAAGAAAATCCGGGAGTCAGACGCTTCATCCGGGAGCACCTTGAAGATTGCCACCGAATATTGCAGCGATTGGAATATAGCGGTGATGAGTCTGCGCGAAACCTATAGAAGAAACTATTCACAGTGATTCCGTTCAGAAAGTCGATCGGAACAGTATAAAACTGTACTGATTTAACTCTCCACACGAGCTCGTAGCGAGTGATTCCCTCAGTAGATGCCGCCGAGTATAAGTCCCTAGTACAGGGCCTCGAAGAGGTTGTAGGGAAGGCTATTATCTCAGAAGAGCGTTCAAAAGAGTAGTGTTGCGAATAATACCCTTGGAATGACCAAGTAATATGATTCTAAAGCTTTTGTATTCGATTTAGAGCTTCTCAGCTGTATTTCACACAAATGTACGATAGATAGACCGGAGCAAACGGCTCAACAGCAATTTATAAGACTGATAGTCTTGGGAATGCGACCCAAATCAAGCTTCCGATTCAAAACACGCTCGGAATGGTATAACAACGTCTAAATTCGACGCGACCGATACAACACGGATTTGTACGCTTTGTTCCCGAGTGCCGTTCGATAGGAATCCCTAAGATTCGTTTGTTCCAAGCTCAATCTCACAATTTCCAACAATAGCAAGTAAAAGTTTTGATATTCACTATTCAACTGATAGTAGAACGTCGAAACCCAAAAATACTCTTATTCCGAATCGTAGCGTTTTATGGCTACTAGCTCACGGAATGGCTCAGTTCTCTCCCAAAAGGATCGATCTGCACCCAAGGTATTCGCTACCCAAGTATTCTCTGTCGATTTCGAGATATTCTACACTACTTATACATGTTCGGAATAATATTTAGCAACATAGGAGCAATAGCTATTATTAAAAATCCGCCAAGCCGCTCTGGAATTTGGTATGTAGTCGTTCCGATTGGTTGTTGAGGCGGTCACGCCATTATTATGTGCTTGAGGTGAAATTCCAACGCCCGGTCAACGAAACTCCGACACTAGGGTGTCTTGGCTTGTTGAACCCTCCGATGGAATGTCGATTCCTTGGTTTGTAGGCCTCTCCCGTAAGCTAAAAGGCTAGTACTGTGTTGTACGAGTCCGTAGCAACAGGGAGATACCCATATTGTCTAGGTTCCGAGGTTGAACCACGAAGATATGCTCCGGAAGGTCGGCCG
>QVIE01000225.1:0-109839 GCA_013387415.1 Panellus pusillus | reverse complement strand
ATTGGTTGTTGAGGCGGTCACGCCATTATTATGTGCTTGAGGTGAAATTCCAACGCCGGTCAACGAAACTCCGACACTAGGGGTGTCTTGGCTTGTTGAACCCTCCGATGGAATGTCGATTTCCTTGGTTTGTAGCCTCTCCCGTAAGCTAAAAGGCTAGTAATGTGTTGTACGAGTCCGTAGCAACAGGGAGATACCCATATTTGTCTAGGTTCCGAGGTTGAACCACGAAGATATGCTCCGGAAGGTCGGCCGTGATTAGACTCCCAGACTCTAGTCTAGTGATCCACCTGAGGTTGGTAGGTTGATATATGAGACCTCTGTGGTTACACACGGACCGTCATATATCAAATTCTGTAATCAGAGAGTCCTTTTGATATATCACTTACCGACCATCCCAATCCGGTATGCAATGTCCCAACAATGGCCAGCGCATTGCGGACAGTCGAGTACGCTGCAGGCGACGATGAAGACGACCCTCGGTAGCTTTAGTCATGTCACGCATGACATCACATGATTATATTGATGTTTCTCGACGTCGCTGTGACTGCGCTTACCGTCGCCGAGCACAATGAGCTCGCAGTACCCTTCAAAAAAGTATAGAAAAATCACCAAAAATCAGAAAAAATTCCCTCCCATTGCTGCAACAGTATAAGACCGCTACAATACCATATCATGCAACATACCATGCGCTCGACGTGGCCGGGCACAATGAGCTCCGAGTCGCAAATGCCTCGGAAAATGTACATAAATTTCGTAAAAAGTAATACAGAAAACATAGCGCTCCCGCCTTCAGGTGAAACATTGCCCTAAGCCACCCGTTCCTGCACTTAGTACCGGTCTAGGGGAGAGGCATATGTCCGCACCCGCACCGCTGATGAACCTGCGCCCGAGTCCTGGTAGTACTCCACGCTTTGCCAACTATCCGCAGCCCCCGCGCACGCTCTCCACCCTCACATACACACGGTGTGCTGTTGCGGCCGTCACTTATCATCCTAGGTGAGAAGCCTACGCCCGCACCTGCACCACTGGTGAACCTGGGCCCGGGTCCTGGCTATGGCTTTGCAAACGATCCGCAGCCCCCCTGCGTGCTCTCTCCACACTCTGATACATGGCACGGTGCGCCGTTACGGCCGTCGCCACCACGTACGACGTGCCACATCACGGCAGGGCGGCACTCCTGGGTGCATCCGCGACACACACGGTAAGTTGCGGCGAGGCGAGCGGGGAGGCGAGCGGGGACGTGAAGGACGCGATCCCAGAAGGGCGGTGGGACGAGGTGGAGTGTGCGGTGGTGTCTCGCACTACTCGTGCACACCGCCTCATGCTCGCATATGTTGCGGACATACAGGTGTGGGACACGAGCGCTATTGGGAGGTGATCAACCCGTTACTACCTGTTGACGCTTCTATGCGCAGGAATACAAGGAAAAGGAGGGGGAGGGGGAGGGGGAGTGGGAGAGACACAAGGGCTGCCCAGTCGTGCAGGCACGCATGTTGCTGCCTCATCGCAGCGGCGAAGATGACTCCTGCGGCTCGCGAACGTCGTCTCAAACGGAGTACGCAGCGCCGCCGGGTGCCGGAACAGGGAAGAGACGAGAGCGGTCCCGAGGCGTGACCGCTGGTGCTGCGGATGGAACATGCGACGAGGTGCTCCCGGCACCGTGGCCCTCGTCGGCGGCGTCCGCACGCACCAAAGCAGAGACAGCCACCGTCAAGCCCGCACACGGGTCGCCGTCTGCCTGCTGGCAAATGTATATCTGCGTAGCCGCCGTCATCTGCGGCTTACGCCATCTGCATGCCCACATGCCACGCCGAGGATGCATCTTCGGGTAACGACACAGAGAGGGTGGGGCACAAGAGTGGTGGGTGATGGATAAGTCGTGTATCGGTACAATCAGGACGAACTCACCGCGCACCGGCTTTGAGCGGCGCTGCACGCCCTCCTCTCCGTGCTCAACGGGCACTTTCCTGCGTCGCCAGTGCATATGTAATTGTAGCCCACACGCTCAGTACCGCACGGTAGGTTGTCCGTGACCATGAGGTTGGTGGGACGATGGTTGGTGGTGGTCGGAAAGAGAAGGCATGTATACAGTGATGAATCACAAACGAATTTGGACTATAATATCAGTTAGCGACTTTTTTTGTCAGAACCTTTTCATTCATAGCTCAGGTTCAACGGCGTCTACAGCCCTGAATTTTTTTCTGTGAAGGGAGTCGATACGAAGGATCCTTAAGAAAATTCTAGAAGTCTGGGAATGCAGCCCTGAATTTCGAAAAAAATGAATACAAACGTTAAAAGTGAAAATGCACAAATTGTCGTCAAATGCCATCAGCCCATACCTCCAAGTTTTGAGCTCATTCGGAGCAGTGGAAGAGTCCCAACTAGACAATGGTATCAGTTCGCGATCGAAATTAGCAGTGGAATCGCAATCCGACGAGACGCTTCCGAAGTATAATATTGACAACGATGACGAGCAGTAGTTATATTATCATGTAATGAGCTACATAGATACAAGCTCTTCTTATGGTGCTATTAGGATCCGAGACCCAGCCGGCGGAGGGAAAGGCATACCATACCACCCATAGCCGGCAGAGTAAGCTGTGCATATTGCAAACAGGCTTATAAACGATGGGTGAGACGCGACTTGCCGTGGGCATGATTGCAGGGCCGCGAAGGCGGCTTCAAAGTCTTTCGACTGGGAGATGTGGTAGACGCGATGGAGGACGCGATAAGGGACGAGGCAGATGAGGCAGCAGACATCGTAGTAGTGCGCAGGAGGATTCGACTGGTTGTCTCGAGGAGTTGATTATAGATTCGCCTCTTGCAGGACAGTTTTTATAGACGTCGAGCATAGCTGCGGACGGAATACGCAGCCCAGGTACGAATCACGCAGCCCGCCGCATACAGGCTCCAAGTTGTCCGCAGTGACGTCCGCAGTGCGCGCCCACTGGTGGCAGCTGCGCATTCTGATGATTGACATCTGGTCAGAAGCTAGTCGGAACTAGTAGACCGCTGCCGGACGCGTCGACGCGACATGATCGCCTGCCGCAGTTTCTGCCCCCGCATTTGAGCGATGGCTTGGACGTTGTTTTTTGAATGAGGTCTGTTGAACATGTGTAGTAATGGGTAACATGGCGAATAGCGGTGCTGTAGCTCTGCGATTGGGGCGAGCGTTGTGACGATGGGGGACTTGAGCGGAAGACGATGGCGGGCGAAGGAACGAGGTCGTGGAGTTCGCGACCTCTCCGAGTCCCAGAGCGCCTCTGTTTGCAAGATGGTAGTATACATTGACCACTTGAAGTGCGAGTGATACATCAACAATTTGAAAACTACATAGTTACACTCTGCCTCCACTGCTGCAGGCGGGAAGCGCGCTCTTCCTCCTCGCGCATCCGCTCCTGCTCTTCACGACGCCGACGCTCGATCGCAGCAGGACTGTTCGCCCACAAGAGTAGAACGAGGTCTTCCGCATCCAATATATCTTGCTCCTGTGCGCGTCGCGCGTGCTTGTGCTCCGGGTTAAGTTGGTTATGGGTTCTGTGAGCAGGCGCCGGGCGAGGCAGATTCGGTCGGTTGGAGACGCCCAGGTAACTGTGCGCATTTTTACCCCACCAGTGGATAGCAGCGACTCCATAGTTGTAGTGGAGAAGTAGGGGCGAGGGCTTTGCGATCTTGGTGTCCTTCCCGAACGCGGCATCCGAGTTATTGGGCAATCGGCGTTGCAATCGCGCGTTTGCCTCGAACCACTGTATCGTGTAACGCATTTCATCGGGATACTCGACCTCACCATCGTCATGGTACAAGGTAAGCGCATGGCGGGGCGGGATGTCATCGACCTCAAGTACAGGGTTGGGGTCTGACAGCGATAATTGTAAGCGGCTTGAGATGGCATAGCTCTGAAAGCACACCTTTACGACGGCGACGTGCCTGTGATCCACTAAAAAACGTACCTCCCGCGCAAGCATGAAACCATTTCGTAAATCCTCGGTCGAATTCAGATTCGTTATGTCTTCGACACCGTCCGTCGGTCGGTTTTGTACAGTCAGATTGATCCACTGGTGCAACAAAACTGTTGTTCAATGATTAGAGCCGAGACATTGGAATGCAGCCCACTCACTTCGTTGCCTTTGTCGAAGGGAAATATGTGTGCTCCCTCGCAAAGCAAAGGCGAGGTGTTCGTGAACACGCAGGCGACATCCCGTTCAACGAGAGAAACTTCGAAGGCTTCTCGGCGACCTTGAATGGAGGATCCAGAGGATGAATGACTTGGGCTTTTCATAACTTCTAAATCCACCGCATACTGTAGGGCAGCTGCACTTCAGGAATCAGCGAAGGAAATGAGCTTGAAGGAGACTGACCGTCGTCGTTCGTAGCCTGAGTTACGAAGTAATAGATGATTCTTTCGTTCAGATGATCGTCGTCAGCCACGGCCGCGCCAGCACGGCTAGTCTTCAAGTCTCCCAGTCTACCCATGACACACCATCCCAAGAATCGCAGGTACTTGACAGGTCGGCGGCAGTTTTCACTGATGATTTTGAGGGGTACTTCAAGGTAAAATTCGTCGTTCGAGTGGGAGAGGATGAGCCGGACGTGTCCGCGCGCAACAGCTGGAGTGGCGGGAGAAGCTGCGGACATGGCCCCTGTCGTGGTGTGCAGCAAGTACGAAATTGCCATATCGGGACGTACGCACCTCTCGCGCTCATGGCGCCGCAGTACCTACGACAATTACTGCTTGCCCTGCTCCTCGGAGCACCAGCATCTGCCTTCAAGAGACCAGTAAACTCATCTTGGAACAGTCCCGTACCGGTGTCCAGCTATCAGCTTACCGTGCGTGTTATTCACTCGACAGCTCTGCGTTGGCGTGGTTTCACCTTCTGAAATTATCTAGGGACCGGGCAGAAGCAGCGCTGCGCCTGGTGTGTGAGCTTGACTGCTACCGAGCCGTTCCGGTGCCTAATGCAGCATGAACAGAGAAATGTCCGCCGTGTTTTAATTGCCAGCTTCCGGCGTTCGCCTGTGGTCAGTATGGAAAGTGCAATCCGTACGACGGGCAGTGCAAATGTCCCCCTGGGTGGGGCGGTATCGACTGTCTCGTTCCTCGTATGTCGGCCCACGCGGCACACGCGCGTCTATCCCACTGACGCGTCACTGTAGAATGTGATTCACTGGCGGACGGTGAACAGAGACGACTTCGCGAAGACGGCCAGTCATGCGAGTGTAAAGAGGGATGGGGAGGGATCAACTGCAATGGTGCGTACATGGCTCAGCAGGCAGCTGAAATATTTCTAAACAAATTTATTTCAGTATGCCAAACGAATCAAGCCTGCGCAGCTTTCCCACTCGCTGGCGCCCCCGAGGGTGACGACGACATCAATCCCGAAGACATGCTCTGCTACAAAGATGGCGAGACGGTCTTCAACAATCATCAAGTCTGCAATGTCACCAGTGCGTCCTCTCCTGCGCCCATTTCTTGCACTACACGCATAAATGCTAAATCCGGGGCGCAGATAGCAAAATTGTGGAGCAAGTAGGCTCAGACAGGGCGGTGCAAGTGACTTTCAGCTGCGACCGGCCGCAGGAGGAATGCTCGTTCCAGTTCTGGGTCGCGGAGGTCGAATCATTTTACTGCGCTTTGGATCAGTGCACGTCGTCGACAACGCCGCAGTACGATGCGAACATCACGACGTATTCTTGCGAGCATATCAAGTGCAATTGTATTGCGAACCGATTCATTTGTGGCGAGGACGGGAGTGTCAGTAAGTGGCCGCCATGGTAAATTTAGTACCTTCGACGTCAGCGCTGATGCTTCAAAGACATCGACGACTTCCTCAAGGAAGAGATTCGTGGCCCCGCCAAGTTCAGCTGTAAATCCGGGGCGTGCAGATTCGAGGAGCCCGCGATGAATGAGCTCATCAGCGATATCTTCGGAGACCCTTACATCACCCTGGATTGCAGTGGAGGAGAGTGCCTGCACTATTCGCAAGTACCCGGCTACGAGGTGGGTCTCGGTTTATAGTTGAATCTTCTTTTGCTGAAGTCTATTCTAGCGACCGCCGAGACCCGATAACACCAAATGGCTCGCTCTGAGCGCTGCTGGAGCGGGTTTGCTCGTAATCGCGACTTCCGCAAGTACGTGCGTTCTCTGCTGCCTCCCCTTCTGTCTCATTTACCCTCTCCCTCTAGTTCTATGGTACGCAGGCCGTGCCAGCGGCGGCGAATTCGGCCAAATCCGTCTCCCGGACGACGAGCAAGCGCGTTTAATGAACGACCACGTTCCCGCCACCCTGCACTTCTCCCACCTCTCCTACACGCTCGGGGGCTCGCGCGTGCTGCTTGACAACATCTCCGGCACGATCAAGCCGGGGCAGGTGTGCGCCATCATGGGCGCCTCGGGCGCGGGCAAGTCGACGTTCCTCGACATCCTCGCGCGCAAGGCGAAGCGCGGGGTGGTGGGTGGGACGACGTTCGTTAATGGAAGGGAGGTTAGGGACGAGGAGTTCAAGGCCGTGACGGGCTTCGTTGACCAGGAAGATACGCTCATGAGCACGTTGACGGTGTACGAGACGGTGCTCTATAGCGCGTTGTTGAGGCTGCCGAGGGATATGAGCTTGGAGGCGAAGAAGTTTAGGACGTTGGAAACGTTGAACGAGCTTGGCATTCTGGGGATCAAGGATTCCAGGATTGGGGCGAGTGGTACGTCTCTGGGTGGTTCTCGAGGAGAGGGTGATGTTGATCACTTTCCGCAGGTCAAAGATCGATCTCTGGTGGCGAGAAGCGGCGGGTGTCCATTGCCTGCGAGCTCGTGACAAGCCTTCTATCTTGTTTCTGGACGAGCCCACAAGTGGTACGCAGGATTATCTATCTGCAGTAAGCCGACTCTCAACTTCAAGACTGTAGGTCTCGACGCATACAATGCCTTCAACGTCGTGGAGAGCTTGGTCTCTCTGGCAAAGGACTACAACCGCACGGTCATCTTCACGATCCACCAGCCGCGCAGCAACATCGTCGCGCTCTTCGACCAGCTGATTCTGCTTGCATCTGGCAAGCTCGTCTACTCGGGCGAGTTCTCCAAGTGCCATGCGTACTTCGCGGAGATCGGCCAGCCCTGTCCACCAGGTTTCAATATCGCCGACTTCCTCAGTATGTCTCCCGCTCGATGGCTGCTTCTCTTCTGTTCTCATGTTTGGGGCTACAGTCGACATGACGGTACAAGCTGGCTTCGACGGGCACAACAGCACTGAAGACAGCCCGACCCTCCAGCCGTCTTCACCCACGGACGACGTGACCAACCTCGGCGACGAAGAACGCGGGCTCGGTCGGCCTCTCCCGCTCTCCGTGCGCTCCGGCGGCGGCTCTCCGAGCCCTGAGCACGAAGAGACCGAGCTGCAAACCCGGCCAAACTCGATTGCCTCCGCGTCGGGCAAGTACATCAAGCGCAAGACCTCGCAGCTCCTCGAGGCGGTGTCGCTCTCGTCGTCGTCGAAGAAGGCGGTGAACGCGCCGGTGCCACCGAAGCTCGCGGCGCTGGTGGAGGCGTATGCGGAGAGCGCGATCGCACAGCAGATCAGGGAGGAGGCGGAGGCGCTGCGGAGGGCCAATGGGGCTGGGGCCGGGGCCGCCGCGACGACGGAGCTGCCGGACGTGGCGGTCGAGACGCGGCTGTTGCGGGGCCGGAAGCGCGCGCGGTACGGGACGCAGTTCAGGATATTGAGTGGGCGGGCGTTCAAGAACCTGTATCGGGACCCGGCGCTGCTCATGGCGCATTACGTGTCGTCCATCGCTTTGGCATGTGAGCAGTCTGTCTTCGTCTCTCATCTCAGGGTGCGCTGACGCAGGCTGGTAGTGATTTGCGGCTTGTTCTTCCATAACGTCACGAACGACATTTCTGGATTCCAGAACAGGCTGGGTATGCTGTTCGCTACTTTGATTTTAAGTACCTGACTCATGGTTCACAGGGTTGTTCTTTTTCACACTTGCTCTTTTCGGTTTCTCGTGCCTGTCCAGCTTAGGTCTGTTTGCCAACGAGCGTATATTGTTCATTCGTGAACGGTCCGTGCTATTCCGCTGCTGGTTGATCCTACTCAATCGAAGATAGAGCGAATGGATACTATTCGACCTTCACGTACTTCTCATCTAAGGTGAGCTTCCCGCCAATATCGCAGCACCCCCTTTGTCTCACGCCTGAGCCATCAGGTCCTATTCGACATCCTACCTCTGAGGGTAGTGCCTCCGATCATGTTCGGTGGGATCGTGTACGGGCTCGTCGGGCTCGTCCCGACCGTCCTGGCCTTCTGGAAATTCATGCTCATCCTCGTGCTGTTCAATCTCACGACTGCGATGGTCGTCCTCTTCCTCTCGATAGCCATCGCCAGCACGAGTGTCGCCGGGCTGGCGGGGACGCTGGTCATGCTCTTCAAGTACGTCGCTCAGTTATATACATATATACGCTCGGACAGCAGTAATTCTGATGCTCTGTCTGCAGCCTCATGTTCACGGGCCTGCTCATCAACCGGGATAGCGTGCCCATCGCCTTCAGGTGGCTGCACACGGTGTCGTTCTTCCACGCTGCGTTCGAAGCGCTTGCGGTGAACGAGCTCCGGTATCTGCATCTCACGGAAACCAAAGTATGCTGGCTGCGCTTTCTTGTATCACGGCCTTCTCACGACCCCTCTTCTTTCTTTGCAGTACGGCGTCGAGCTCGATGTACCAGCGGCCGTGATCCTCTCTACATTCGGTCTGCATGCTCAGGTGCGTTCATGTACCCCGCCATGCGCTGGCCATCCCCTCATAGCGCCTGCAGTCGTTCTGGTGGCCCAACACGATCTTGCTGGTCATCTTCTTTACCGTTCTGACGGCAGCGTCGTTCTTGACGCTGCAGTTCTTCGTTAAGGAGAAGCGGTAGCGTTGCTGAGAGGGAGGAGGGGTGTCGGGGTTTCGAATCGGATATATACATACATACATTGTAACACGAAGAACGAACGAACATACATGCGTACGTACGCCCCACGCCGTTTACAATCCCAAGTCGGCTCAAGCTTCGCTGTCCCTCTCTCCTGTGACTGGGCAAAAAAGACTGGTGGGCCCTTGGAGGACCTGACCTCGACACGTTGTCATTTCCGTCCAGGTAGTCGGCATACCACTGTAACAGTGCAGATAGTCCCATCGCGGTTTCGACGGCGCACATAAATCCGAGCGCACCGAACAACTCCATGAAGCTGTGGCTTCGACGAAATTCATGGGATGGAAATCAGGTATCTGGAGGGCCTAGCCGCCTACCAAACCCTGGTGTTCCACACGAATGAAAACCACAACATGGACTCGTTTGATGCGCTCGGATTTCTGCGGGCTGTACAAACCACAACGGGACTATCTGCGCAGTATTCCAACTATCCCGAAGAAAATGATAATGTGCTGGGGCTTGGTATCTGGTAAGTAAGTATCAGCGGTCCGTCTCCAGCCTGCCCTTGAGCGGCGCCAACTCGAAGGACTCCCAAAATTCTCTGGAATCGAGGACTCGGCCGAGCAGCTCGGTGTCCCGGGGCAGGACGCGGACGCCCTCCTCCCGCATCAGCTCGCGGACCCAGCGGCGGGCTGTTAGCGTCGTCGTGCTCGTGTCCCTCGGCGCCCCACGCAAAAGCGAGGTCCCACCAGTCGTAGACGCGCCCATCGGTGAGTATCCAGCGCTGGCCCGCGGCCTTGGGGATGGCGGCATGCACAGCGAGGACGGCGCGTGCGAGGTCGAGGCCGTGGAGGAGGTGTATGCTGCCCTGTTCGAGTCCAATTAGATATGCAAAGTTGCACTGTACAAGGAATGAATACATACCTTACGCTTGAGCGCCTCCTTCGTCGGCGCGACGCGTCCCAGCCAGTTTTTTGGGAGGCGCTGGCGGCCCCATAAGCCGGCGAGGTTAAGCACGGTCGTACGCGGGAACGCCAGCAGCTCGGCCTCCGCATTCGCCCGCCCGTGCACGCGAATGGCGAATGCCGATCGTAGAACGTCGCGCCGCCGGCGAGCACTCGGGGCTTTTCTACGAGTCAGGGGGCCGATTTTCAGTTTTTGAGAGAATGCAAGACAGCGGAGAAGCGCGCACATCCCATATCCCCGTAGTCCCCAGCTGAATGAACCCGACTCCTCTGAATTCGAGTCGCTGGACCGCGTAGACCTATAAAGCTTCACCAGCCGCCCCGCTGCCCCACTTCCCACAACCGGGAACGTAACAAGCACCGTCTTGGCGTCTGGCAAACGCCTGTACGGCTCTGGATCCTCCGAGCCCGGCTGGAATTCGAAAGGTATTGTGGAAGGGGCGCCGGAGCGCGAGGTGGCTGCGTACGTGAGGCTGCGCTCGACGCAAAGCGGGATGAGAAACGTCGACGTCCAGCCGGCACCGAGGATGAGTATATCGACTGCGGACATGGTGGGCGAGACGAGCAACTAAAGGACCCGAACAGGCATGGTGGTGGTGCGTCGTGTATAGAGTGGGACAGATCAGGGCTTGTACGTAGCAATAAAGAGCAACTACCGACTGTACCCAAAAAATACCAAGTACGTGCGTACGAAAGCGCAACAAAAGCGTGTAGTCAAATGAATCGTCCACGTCCCACAAAAAAAAAAAAAAAAAAATGAATCGTCCAAAGCATGGATAAGGGTGAAGTGACCGCTGTCGGTCAATCGTTATAAGCTGAGGAATATGATAACGAGTGAGTGGGGGTGAGTGTGGAGTGGTGGTATTCGGCGGGTAGCCCGGGGTATCGGGGAAACGAACAGCGTCCAACCGTCGTCATAGTCCAAACGTATCTTGTCGCTGCCTACGTCGGCCACCCCCGCACCATCCTGGCCGCCCCCTCCCACGCGTCCAAAGAAGCCCCAGTGAACCCCTGCCCCCATGATACATCAAATTTAAACTGCACCAAACCGCCCTTTCATACGCCGTCGGGGCCTCCAGCACGTTGTAGCGCGGGTCTCATCACCAACAGTCCTAGGACGAAGAAGAATAGCATCGTCCCGCCCACCCAAAGCGTCTCCCGCGCAATTGCCGGGAAGGAACCGCGTTTCTGGCGCCGTGCCGTGCCGTGAGGTCCCGCACGGCTAAGCGACGGTCCTCGGGGTTTGAGGTCCCCGCAACGGTGGGCTGCTAAGACCGCGACTCGTGCCCGCCCGTAGAATCGGTGCTTGGAAAACGCGGACGCGAGTTCAGAGGATCCTCGCGCTCGGCCGCCCTCCCGCACCGTACCTCGGCGTCGGCCTTGACGGGATCTGTGGCGGGCTGTACTTGCGACGGCGGTCGAGCTGGTTCGGGGCTGCAGCTCGGTCTCTTCGTTCTCGGGCTTGGAGACCCGCCGCCGGAGCGTACTGATACTAAGAGCGGAAGGAGGCGCGCGAGCGTGCGTTCTTCGTTCGCCGAGGTCGGCCAGGTCGTCCGTGTGCGGGGATGGCAGAAGGGTGTGCTGGCGCGCCCATCGAAGCCCGCTCGAACCGTCATAGCAACTATAACACCAGACGTTGAAATAGTAGAGAAAGCCATCGAGCGGGAGACATGCTGAGGAAATCAGCGATATCAAAACCCGGCGGGCACGGCTGGTCGATCTGCGCCAAGTGCGCATGACATTTGGAGAACCCGCTCGAGTAGCCGAGCTTGCCCGAGGCGAGGAGAATGAGCCCTGGTCGGAGAGCGCGACAATTTCGCTGCGCGTCTGGGGGAACGTGAAGATGACCGTGCGGATGTAATCTTTAGCCAGCGAGACCAAGCTTTCCACGACGTTGAAGGCGTTGTATGGGTCGAGACCTACAACGGCACAGTGAACGTTCGTTCGATGCAGACGAATGGTCGGACTTACGGTGACCCGCCCCAGTTCTCGAATCCTTAATACCAAAAAATCCCCAGCTGACTCAACGCGTCCAACGTCCTCAACTTCTTCGCCCTCCATGCTCATGCCCTCGAGAACCACAACAACGCGCTATAAAGCACCGTCTCATTCCGCCAACGCGCTCATGGGCGGATCTTCCTGGTCCACGAACCCCACGACGGCCTGGCCCTCCTCCCTTCCATTCCCGCGCCCCACCTCGAGCGTCGCCTCTCGCGCAAGGACGTCAAGAAACGCTGGCTGGCCCCATGATGGCGCAGACTTGCCTCGGCTTGAACGTGTCGGAGGTGTTGAGTTTCGACGAGCAGGACGCGCAAGCCGAGGGTGTAAGTAGGAGAGGGTAGAGAAGCGGAGGTTGGCGGGGACGTGGTCGTTCATGAGACGCGCTGATCCGTCGTCTCGAAAACGGAGAGGGATAATTATGAGTGGCTGGACGTACTTGCGGAAATCGCGACGACGAGCAGGCCCATTCCGGCAGCGCTCAAAGCGAGCAATCGGGTTTCATCGGGTCTCGCTAGTCGCTAGGATGCAAGAGTTGAGCAGGGGATGATTTATTAGTGCACTGAGACGAACCTCGTAGCCGTATACTTGCGAATAATACATACACTCTCCTCCGCTACATTCCAGTATGATGTAAAGATCCCCGGAGATGTCGCTGATGAGCTCGTTCATTGCAAGCTCCTCAAATCTGCAGGCTCCAGATTTGCAGCTGAACTCCGCGGGGGCCGCGAATTTCTTGAAGAAGTCATCGTTATCTTCAAAGCATCGGCCTCGACGCCGATATCACACCATAACTACTGCGATGGCCACTTCCCAACACTCCCGTCCTCACCACAGCGGAACCGTTTTGCGATACGATTGCACTTCACACGCTCGCACAAATACGTTGTGGTGTTCGCATCGTACTGCGGGGACGTGCACTAGTCCAAAAAGATTCGACTTCTGCAGCCCAGAATTGGCACGAGCACTCCTCCTGTGGCCGATCGCAGCTGACGCGCTGACGGTTGATGACACCGCTTAGTCTAAGCCTACTTGCTCCATGATTTTGCTATCTGCGTCTCGGTGGGTTGGTAGGTATACGAGACGAAAGAGACGGGCGAGAACTCAGAAGACGCACTGGTGACATTGCAGAGGTAATTGAGCTGTCTTTGTACTGTGTCTTCGGGGTTGATTTCGTCGTCACCTTCGGGGGCGCCGGGGATTGGGAAGGTCGCGCGGGCTTGGTTCGTTTGACATACTGCGATGAATTGCTCAGAATTGTTCAGCCGCCTGCTGGAAGATATCCACACCGTTGCAATTGATCCCCCCATCCTTCTTTAGATTCGCATGACTGGCCATCCTCCCGAAGTCGTCTCTGTTCGCTGTCCCGCCAGTGAATCATTCTAAAGTGGCGCGTCAGGTGTGATAAATGCATGCGTGCAGCACTAGCTGACATACCGGGAGCGAGACAGTCAATACCCCCGGGAGTCATTTACAAAGCCCGGCGTACGGATTACACTCTCCATACTGTCCACAGGCGAAAGGCGGAAGTTGGCAATGGATACATGGCGGATATTTGTCTGTCCATGTTGCATTGAGCAACGGAACGACTTCGTGTCATACGAGGCGCAGCGCTGCTTCTGGTTGGTTCCTAGATGATCTTAAGGGTGAGGCCATGCAAGCAGAACTCTTGGCTGAACAACGCGCACGGTGAGCCGATAACTGAATATCGGTACGGGACTGTTCCAGGATGAGTTTTCTGGTCTCTCGGAGGCAGACGCTGGTGCTCCGAGGAGTAGGGCCAGCAGTAATTGTCGTAGGTACTGCGGCGCCATGAGCGCGAGAGGTGCGTCCCGATATGGCAACTTCGTAGTAGTACGTACTTGCTGCACACCACGACAGGGGCCATGTCCACAGCTTATCCCGCCACTCCAGCCGTTGCGCCTGGACACGTTCGGCTCATCTTCTCCCACTCCACGGATGAATTTTACCTGGAATTACCCATCGAAGTCGCCAAAGACAACTGCCGGAGACCTGCCAAGTACCTACGATTTCTGGGATGGTGCATCATGGGTAGACTGGGAGACTTGAAGACGAGCCGTGCTGGCGCGGCTGTGGCTGACGACGATTTTTTGAACGAAAGAGTCATCTATTACTTTGTAACTCAGGCTGCGAACGACGAAGGTCAGTCTCATTCAAGCTGGTTTCGTTTCGCCGATCCCTGCAGTGCAGCTGCCCTACAGTATGCGGTAGATTTAGAAGCTATGAAAAGCCCAAATCAGTCATCTTCTGGATCCTCCATTCAAGGCCGCCGAGAAGCCTTTAAAGCTTCTCTCGTCAAACGAGATGCCTGCTGTGTGTTCACGAATCTGTCTTTGAGTACGTGTGATGGAACGCACATTATTCCCTTCCACAAGGGCGACGGGGTGGGTGCCCTCTATTGTCTCAGTTCAACTCATTGAATAATTTGTGCCACCAGTGGATCGATGTGATTGTCCAAAATCGGTCGGACGAAGGCGAAAACGTATCAACTCTGAAATCTACAGATGATCTCCGCAATGGGGTCTTGATCGACGCGGCTTTGCGTCGTTTAGTCGATCAAAAGGTCGTTGCCATTGTCAAGGTGCGCTTTCAGAGCTTTGCCATCTCGAGCCCCTCATTCCTGTCCGACAGACCCCTAACCCTGTACTTGACACCAACGACATCCCACCCTGCCATGTGCTTACCTTGAACCATGACGATGGCGAGGTCGAGTACCCCGATGGAATGCGTTACACAATGCAATGGCTCAAGTCCGACGCGCGGCAACAACGTAGATTTCCCAACAACTCGGATGCTGCATTCCGAAAGTTCGCCAAGGCTGCAAAGCCTTCGCCTGTGCTGCTCCATTACACTTATGGAGTTGCTGCCGTTCACCATTGGGGTACAAATGCGAAAAGTTACCTTGGCCGCTCCAACCGACCGAACGTGTCTCGCCCCAGCGTTCCGGTGCCTGATGCCATGGGTCCGGAGCGGAACAAGCGAGCTGGTAACCAACTCACTCCAGAGTACGAACGCGATAGACCAGATCGGGGGCATCATCAGGTGGAGGGCCGAAAGACCAGAATATGTTGGATGCAGAGGACCTAGTTTTACTGCTATGGGCGAACAGTCCTGTTGCCATCGAGCGTCGGCGTCGTGAAGAGCAGGAGCAGATGCGCGAGGAGGAAGAGCGTGCTTCCCGCCTGCAGCAGTGGAGGCAGGGTGTAAGTTAACAGGGTGTAAGTTAACCAGGTGATTTTCAAGAGGCTGTAACCAGGGACGGTCAGTACACGTTTCTCAGGCCGTTTCTGTATCGTTTCTGATCTCGTTTCCAGGTCTTTTCCGTCTCTTCTCGATAGCGAGAAACGCGAACGTGAGACGACTTGGCATACAGAAACGCCTGGGTCTAGAGGCGTTTCTGCGTCGTTTGAAGTTTCCGTTTCCCTTCCTCGCACGGCGTTGGTTATCGGGAAACGACTCGGAAACAACTGTCGAAACGATGTCGCTGCGATCATCCTTACCACCTCTCAACCAGAGGTGTCCGTCGCGACTCCGACAGCCTCGTACCTTCGCCCGCCATCTCCTTCTGCCAGAGTTCCCCATTCTCAGAACGCTCGCTCCAATTCAATTCGAAGGGGACGGTCAATGGGGGAGCCAGAGCGCGAGGTTGTTGCGTATGTGAGGCTAGACGAAGAGAGGGATAAGGAAGACCGATGTCGGCAGCTGGTACGTCCACTGAGGGCGCGGCGGTGCTGGTGCGAGTGGGACAAGATTTATGTATCCCGGATTACCCGAGCAGTCGCTAGTGGTGCGAGTAAGGCAGCTTCTTAATAACTGTCGTGTTTCGATGAAATCCATTGAGACTTGTACCCACAATAACAGTACGGCAAGTGTCCAGTGTGTATACAGTAGATTTGAACGGAGACCCACCTTGTAGCTGGGTACTTGCGAATATGAAGCTTTGAAGCACGGACATGGACAGGTCGTGAAGAAACCACGGACAAGCGTAGCTGTCGTTCAGTCGTCATGGAGTGGGAACATCGGTGGCATCGATAGGTTCAAGAAGATCGATATCGGGGAAACGAGCAGCGTCCGACCGTCGTCGTCCTCGAAACGCATGCGTCGGCACCCCCGCATATCATCCTCGCCGCACCCACGCCGGAGCTCCACACCGCCCCTCCCCCTCATAATGAAGCTGCTTGTGCAGAGTCGGACTCAGTGGCGGCAAGTCAACCTTGGCAGTGAAAGCAAAAACGAATTCGCGCATGTCCATAAGCCGCTGCTTCGTCAGGTCCGCCGTCGCCTCCAAGATGGCCTTGAGGAGCTCGAGTACATGTACAGAATCATTCAGGTACCTTTCGGGGCTTCGGAAGCGAACTTGAAACGTCCCGCATACAGTACAGTTCCAGACGGCGAGCACGAGCTCAGACACATCTCGCGTAGAGGGAAGATTGGAAACAATCCCCAGGAAGCAGTGGGATTTCTGGATGACAGTCATCGACACCGCCCATTCCAGTTCTTCTGCTTCCCATCTGCCACGCTTCCGCTGCCTTCAGTTCGCTTTTTGGGAAGTAGAAGGACGGCGGGTGAAGAGCAGGCCATTCGAGGTGCACCAGATTGGCTACGATTGCTGAGAGGAGGGGCATTGCCTCGAAGGAGGTGACTCAAAGATCTGACATGGCTCCGAGTGTATGACCGCGCGTTGCCCAAAAGCTGATATGGCGGTTGAGTGACTGAGGTCGGTAAGAGCAATTTCAATTGCCAGCCTCCATGTCCACAGCTTCTCCCGCCCCTAAACACGTTTGGCTCATACTCTCCCACTCGACCAACGAATTTTACCTTGAAATACCCCTCGAAATCATCAATGAGAACTGCCGCCGACCTGTTAAGTACCTGCGATTCTTGGGATGGTGCACCATGGGCAGACTTGGAGACTTGAAGACTAGCCGCGCCGGTGCGGCCATGGCGGACGCCGACTCTCTGGACGACCAGGCCATCTATTACTTCGTGACTGACGCTGCTGATGACATCGGTCAGTCCGATTCGAGTTCAAGTTCAGTTCCGAGTCGTTTCTCTGATCCACGCGGTGTCAATGCAGCTGCCCTACAATATGCGGTGGACTTGGAAGTCATGAAAAGCCGCAGTAACCATTCGTCCTCTCAGTCCTCCATTCAAGCTTGGGAAGAAATCTTCAAAACATCTCTCGTTCGACGGGATATCTCCTGCGTGTTCACGAACACCACATCAAGGCTTTGCGAAGGAGCACATATATTTCCCTTTCACAAAGGCGACGAAGTGGGTTGCGTTCCATTGTCTCCGCTCTAATCATTGAACCACAGTTTGTTGCACCAGTGGATCAATCTGATTGTACAAAACCGACCGACCGAAGGTGAAGAAGACATAGAAAATCTGACTTCGACGGAGGATTTGCGGAATGGGCTGTTGCTTGCGCGGGACGTACATTACTTAGTGGATCGCAGGGCCGTCGCCGTCGTAAAGGTACGCTCACCGAAGTCTGCCATCTCAAGCCCCTTATCATTGTCAGACTCCCAACCCCGTGCTTGAGATCGATGACATCCCGCCCCGTCATCCGCTTACCTTGCGCAACAACCAGGTTGAATATCCCCAGGAAATGCGTTACACAATACAATGGTTCGAGGCGGACGTGGAATCGCAAGAAAGATTGCCCAATAACTCGGATGCAGCCTTCCGGAAGGACACCGAGATCGCCAAGCCCTCATCCCTGCTTCTCCATTACAATTACGGAGTCGCTGCTATCCACTGGTGGGGTAAAAATGCGAACGCTTACCTGGGCATCTCCAACCGACCGAACCTGCCTCGCCCGGTGCCTACTCCCAGAACCCATAACCAACTCAACCCGGAGTACAAACATGCTCGACGGGCACGCGAGCAAGATATATCAGATGCGGAGAACCTTGTTCTACTCTTATGGGCCAACAGTCCTGCTGCCATCGAGCGTCGGCGTCATGAGGAGCAGGAGCAGAAGCGCGAGGAGGAAGAGCGTGCTTCCCGCCTGCAGCAGTGGAGGCAGGATATAACTAGGTAGTTTCCTGGTGCTTATACATCGCAAACAGCCACCCCACGCACCGGCAGAGGTCGCGAACCGCACGGCCTCATTCCTGCGCCACCATCGCCATCCGCCAAAGTCTGCCATCATCACAACGCTCGCCCAATCGAACGGAAGGGGTTGGTCGAGGGGGAGCCAGAGCTGCGTTGGTGAGGCCGCGCTCGACGAAGAGAGGGATGATCGATGAGGAAGGTCGATGTCTGGCCGCCGGCGCCGAGAATGAGTATGTCGACTGAGGGCATCGAAGACCAGACTTTTTAACTGCAGGGTTTTGAGTGACATTCATTAAGATTTGTACCTAGCAATATTCGAGTAAGGAGCAGCACGGCAAGTGTCCAGTGTACATACAGTAGACTAGCGACTCTACACATTAGAAACACAAACCGGAGCAAGGGAATGGCTGGGAGCGGAAAGATAGTATGTACATTGAGTCATAAAACATGAACATGAAGAATCGTCAAAAGCCATGGACAAGGGTAAGGTAAAACTTGGCCTGTCAGTCAGTCGTCATAGAGTGAGCAATATGATAGTGAGTGAGTGGGGTGGTGGTATCGTTATGCACATCGGCGGGTCGAGCGCCGGGGTATCTGTGTCGGTATCGAGGAAAAGAGGCGTCCAACCGCCGTCGTCGGATCGCATCCCGTCGCAACCTATGTCGGCCACCCCCTAACCATCCTCGCCGCCCCGCCGCCCACGCGCCCAAGGAAGCTCCACACCGCCTCCGTCCCGTCGCCCCTCCCCGCAGTGAACCCCTCCCCCCATAATGCATCGAATTGAAACTGCTCCACACCGCCCTATCATAAGCTGTCGGCGCCCCCGGCACGCTGTAGTACGGGATCATCACCGACGGGCCCAAGAGGAAGATGAACAGCATCGTCCCGCCCACCCAGAGCGCACCGGGTGGGATCGCCGGGAACGGATTCGCGTTGCTGTGTGGTGCCGGCTTCCCCGTGGCGCCGCCGTACACATACGTGTTATAGATGTTGTAGAACCGGCCTCCGCTACGACGGCGCTGGTGGGGCTCCTCGCCGTCCTCCGCCGACGCCCCGCGCGGCAGCCCCGTCCGGGGCGAATTCTCCAGAATCTTATCGACGACGAGACAGTCGACGCCCAGCTCCTCCTTAAGCGCGCGCCAATCCTCCAGCGCGTCGAGCGAGACCCCGCCCGGGACGCCCTCCTCCACGCGCGCGCCGGGGTGGTACTTTTTCAGAGTCGCGACCGTCACGCGCCAGTCGTGCGCTTCCTGCTCTTCCGGAGACAGCGCGAGCTTATACGCGGGCGGCGCATCGGTCGGGATACTGGTGCTTGAGCTTGTGCCCGCGATTGGTTCGGTTTTGGTGTCGATATCGGCTTCGAGGTCTTCCTTTTTGATTTCTTCTGCCTCCGGCTCGGGCTCCGTCTGGATCTCCATCTCCGCCGTATTAGGCGCCGGGGGAGCTCGACGACGGGCTCGAGCTCAGTCTGCATGCTCGACGAGGCGGTGAGGATCTTGGGCGGCGGGTCCGTCTGCATCTTGCGCGAGACCGAAAAGAGGTACGCCTCGTACTGCGTCGCGCTGTCCGAGTACTCTTTGACTTCTTCGAACGTCCGCGTCTCGATCTTCGTCGCGCGACTGGTGACTTTCTGCACCCACCGTCAGAAAAAACGAAAGTAGATCGAGGCGGATGACATACCCGCTTCTTGCGCGTGATGATCGTTTGGATGACATCCTCGCCCTCTGTATCGTCGCCATCCTCCCCAGGTGTACTCGCTTCTCCCTCCCCTTCATCCTCCTGCGCTTCGTCCTCGCCCTCATCCTCCAAATCCATACCCCCCCACGCGCCCTTCATCTTCCCGAGCAACTCCGCCCCAAGACTCTTACTAACCGTATTTGCTGCACTGCTCCGCCCACTGCTCGGCCCCGTCCCCGCCGCCGCCGCCGCCGTACTGCTCCTCAACTCATCCAAATCGAACCGCATCCGATCGATCGTCTCCTTCAAAAGCATATTCTCTTGCTTCTGCTCCTCGAGCTGCGCATGCGCCTGCTGCGCGACCGCCAACTCACGCTCCATGCTCGCGATCCGCTCCTCGTACGCATCGTGCTCCCTCGCGAACCGCGCAATCTCGATCTGCGTGAGTGCCGCCCCCTCGCGGAGCGAGCGGACGTACTCCTCCCGCTCGCGCAGCTCGTTACGGTATTTCTCCGACGATGCGCACTGGTCGAGGTACTGCTTCTGCAGGCTGTTGTACGACGCCTTGCTCGTCTCCATCTGCTTGGTCACCTTCACCACCTCTGCCTCCAGCACGCTGATCTGCGCACTGTTCGTGCGCTCCTTGATCCGCAGCTCCTTTTCCTCACGCTTCGCAGCGCTCAGCTCGTTCCGCGTCTCCTCGAGCTTGACCTGCAGCTCATCGAACTCGGCCTCCTGCTCCGCGAGCTTGCGCTGCATCGTGCGCTCCGTGTCCTGCAGCCGCCGCGCGAGGTCGGCGTTTACGCGCTGCAGAGCCTCGACGCGCTCGTGCGGCATCAGGCTCGCGGTACTCGACGCGGCGGACCGGTCGTGGTCCATGATGACCATGTCCGCGTGGCGGTCGTCGTCTGAGTCGCTGTCCGAGTCGCTGTCGTTGCCGCGAGGCATGGGGAGGGAGGAGAGACCTTGGCGGAGCGTGAAGTCGTAGTCGGGTTCTTCCGGGGGTTGATTTGCCCGCGCTGGCGGGAGGGGGGACGAGAGCGAGGGCCAGGGCTGAAGGGCGGGGAAGCGAGGGAGAATTCGGAGGACATCATGCTGCCGCCTGTAGGCGAGGTTGGGTTGGACGGTGCGCGCGTGCGGCCGGCCGGCCGGCCATACGCACTGGGGCTCGCAGAATGTTGCTGGGAATATGCTTTAGCTTAACTTACAAGAGAAGGAAAAGTATAAGAACCTCAGAATCGCTTCTGCTGCCTGCGTCGCTCTTGCGACGATGGTGAGGAGGCCGCTTGCTTGTTGCCCAACTGGACGGGGCAGCGTTGCTCAGCGGAACCGAACGCTGACGACGCGACGTGTCGAACGGAGACGCGCCCGTCTTCGGGGTCTGAGGTCCCCGCGACGGCGGGCGGCTGAGGTTGCGGCTCGTGCCCGTAGAATCGTTGCTGGATGAACGCGAATTCAGACCGTCGCCGCGCTCAGCCTCCCTCCCGCGCGGCAGCTCCTCGTCGTCGGCCTTGGGGGGGCTCTGCGGTGGGCTGTGCTTTGTTTTCTCCGCGATGAAGCCAATGGCATCCTGGGAGTGATTCGCATCCCGGGGTTGGACACAATGATGGCTTTGAGCATTTCCATTTCGTCTGGCGCCAAAAACTCCATGCCGCCGTAGAGCTCCGACAGGGACGCGAATACATCGATGAGAGCATCCGCTGGGATGACTGCGTTGCCAGAGTCGTCTATAGTAGCGTCCCGGTGTTCGATGAAGATGTTGTGCAGTTCGAGCTCAATGTCTGTGACAGATTGGCGGTTTCGGCCATAGGTTTCAGTGGACTGAAAAAAAATATAAGCCGTGTCCGAGGCAATACTGGCTGCGACGCTGCGTACCATGGCAGTATGAAGTTGAGAGAATGGTTGACCATACGGATGTTTCAGAGAGAAGCCCAAACAATGGGGACGGAGCAGATCGGCTGCCTGACGTAATCATGACCCGAGTACTTATTTGTTTGCGCCCGAACCAGTGACTCGGAACTCCCACTGGCTGCCATTGTCCTCCTGCAGGCACAATAAGTATCTGTCGTCTTGTTCTCCTGCCGAAATAATGATTGCTGTCTCAATAATGTGGTTTGAATGGCGGAGGCTCCGCACCGAAAAAAAATCAGATTTTCAAGCAGGACTGTCTGCCCGTTGGGCCCCGGGAAGTTCCACCGAACCTGGATATCGATGTCCTTGTACGACCTCCAGCGTGACCTCCTGGCTGCGGTGCTACTGGTTTACGAGTCTATCCAAAAGCTGCTTTTCCGACGCGTTCTCTTCCTCGCTTTCAGACAAAATTTATGACGGAAATGAATTCAATTCCACAGGCGGCCTTCATCGTCACTGCGCTACCACTGGCAGCCAAAGGGCGGAATGGTACGCGAGCCTTATGAAGATGTACGGAGGAACTATCTCGCCCAGATCGCATCCTTCGCTGACCAGCTGAATCGATCACCACCTATACTACTCGGCTGAGAAAGCCCGTTCCTGAACCAGGCGCCACGGATCTCAGGCCTCAAAAAGCCAGTTCTACTAAAAGCCCACTTTTACCAACTTTGGTGGAGCTCCCCGGGGTCTATCGTGCTTTCCTGCAGCTGGAAGGCAGCAAGTTGAAGACTGGCTAAAATCAATCGCCGAAGTACTTCGCAACAGCATTTCAGTTTGAAGTAAGTAGATCCCGGCGCCTCGTTCCTTCGTGACATCGTCCAATTATCCGGATGTGTCCGTCTCACTTCACATCGTCAGTATCAAAATAACGAAGTAGGCCCGCTGCGCGGCAAAGCCCGCTATGTGTCTATGACCAGTGCACCTCAAAAATCCAAATAGAGCAGGTAGGAAATACTTAAATTAATAGCCTGTCGGGTGCTGCTCGTCGCCGTGCTCCGCACGCTCCTCGCAGCACCCTCCTGAGAGCCAGTATCAGTTGAATAAAATGAAATTAGCACCTCAAATCACAGTAATTCGGTTTTTTTTGTGCCATTTTTTCTTAGCAGGGGGACAAGAGGGAAATACTTAGACTGATAAGTCGGGTGCTGCTCGTCGCCGTGCTTCGCACGCTCCTCGCAGCACCCTCCTGATGGCTAGAATCTTTGGTTGGACACAATGGCATTATCACCTCAAATCAATAGCCTGTCGGGTGCTGTTCGTCGCCGTGCTCCGCACGCTCCTCGCAGCACCCTCCTGAGAGCCAGTATCAGTTGAATAAAATGAAATTAGCACCTCAAATCACAGTAATTCGGTTTTTTTTGTGCCATTTTTCTTAGCAGGGGGACAAGAGGGAAATACTTAGACTGATAAGTCGGGTGCTGCTCGTCGCCGTGCTCCGCACGCTCCTCGCAGCACCCTACTGATGGCTAGACATTTACTATGATTTAGGCTGAGTTCCGAATTGGATCGTCAAGGATCGTCACTGGAGTCGGAAATGCAAGACTCTCAGCGGCGCAGCAAGAGTGCCAAAAGAGCGGTACCTATCAATCAAGGGATGATGGGACCCCAAAAAAGGGCAAAATTTTGATGGCAACATTCCTTTTTAGGCGATGCAAAACGCGAAAGTTATCCACCCTAAAAACCCACTATATTCATAGCGGGCATTATTGCCGTTTTCAGAAAAGTTGGCGGGCGTGACATTTTGTTATTTTTGTGCTCTTTTCGGTCGAATCTTCGGACGCTCATATCTCCACAACCACGGCCCCAAATGCAATGATTTTATTACCATCGGAATCGCCTCGATGAGCTCTACCGCGCCCCGTATAGATCATGTCCAGAATATCCCGCAATAAAATCTCATTTTGACCCACCGCAAAATCCAGTCGGCGGGGCCTAGCTCCTCGTATACTCTATGTATGGCTCCCACCTTTGAGTATATGATTCTTGGAGGTGTTCGTGAGGGAGCCCCGTGTGATACAGACTGTAGAACATGGCATGGTGTTGACAAACTCGTGTGATCGTGTTTGGAGGTGATATCAACTCTTGTCTTCTTCTGCTTCCATGGTCCGCGGCAAAGCCATGTCGGATGACCTTCGGGGGGCCATTCTCAACATGGCCCGTACCCTAGATGTCCACAAAATCTGCGGATATACCAACTGCAAGCCCAGGACTGTCCAACGAGTCCTCGAGGACTACCGGAAGAAAGGCACCGTTATGCGTGAACATTTACGAGTGGAGATGCGTGGGGCGAAGCGGATTATGTCCTGCGGTGATATTAGGGTTTTTTCATCACCTCTTTGCTCGAAACTTGCTGAAGAGACACAGTTCTTGACCGGTGTAGTTCGGCACAGTCCCGATGTGTATCTGGATGAACTTCGTGAGCTTCTCGAAGAGAAGCGGGGCTCGGATGTTAGTGAAGCTACAATCTGGCGTAGCCTGCGACGCTGTGGTTTTACCATGAAGAAGGTGCGCGTGCTACACAATTCACAGACTATCCTGTCTTATTATGATTATAGCTTACTCGTGATGCTCTGGAGCGTAGTGCAGTGAAACGAGCCGCCTTCCGTTACACTCACGGCTCCAAATACACGGCGGAGCAGACAGTTTTCGTTGACGAGAGTTCTTTCGACCGTCGTACCTCAATCCGGAAGCACGCATGGGCTTTACGGGGTCAGCGCGCTATCCGCAAATGTTTCTTTGTTCGTGGACGCCGGTAGGTGAGTTGTAGCTTGTATGGACACTTATCTGAGTACAGTTGCAGATACTCTATGCTCCCGGCCCTCTCCCTGGACGGCATGCTCCATGTGCAGATTGTAGAAGGGTCATTTACTGCCGTGCGCTTCTATGAGTTCATCGAAGGTCTTCTTGACCGTATGCAGCCTTTTCCGGGGAACAACTCTGTAATTGTCATGGATAATGCACGCATCCACAAGGATCCGGCAATTTTGGAGCTCATAGTCGCCCGGTAGGCTCATTTTCTCCTCATCAGCAACCCAAATTGACATCGGCTTTGAGTGGCATGCGGTATCTATTTCTGCCACCATATTCACCGGACTACAACCCGATCGAGCTGGCGTTCTCCGCAATCAAGGCTTTCGTACGACGCGATGGAAGTCTGGGACGACAGGATGTCAATCAGAGTGAGGACGATACTTATGTCTACTTACATCTTTTCGACGCTGCCTTCTCAATCACTCCCGACGATGCATTAGGTTTCTTTCATCATTGTGGTTATGTATAGTAAAGTAGATAGAATAGTAAAGTTTTTGAGAATACTATCACGCATGGCGAGCTCTTTTAGCGGAGGATACAAGTTGCGAAAGATCAGTAGCAGCATATTTGACGAGACGTCTAGCAATACCAATGGGAGCAGTAATTATCCCGGCCAACTGTACATCTGTGATACCGTCCATGTCGTTCAAGTCGAATAAGGCATTGTCCCGGAAATACGGGTAGTAGTTGACGAAACGGAGCGCAGGGTTGTGGACTGCGTGGCGACCTCGATCTTCGACATCGGCATCAAGTGATGCAAGCCAGTCGTAAATTCGAGGAGCGGCAATGGCAGCTGCACGTTTAGTTCCGCTGGACGGCAGCTCCGGGAAATTTGGGGTACTTGTGTGATGCTGAGACGGTCCAGGTGTTGCCTGAGTACGTGCGGGCTGTACGGGAGTCTCGGCGCCACCATTATTGCGGAATATACCGCCCATGGCCATTCCCATGATGGGGAGTATGTCGCGCATCCATTGGGGAGGTTCTTGGCCACGAGCCACGGCAGCATTCGCATTTTTCTTGGCGGTGTACTGTCGTGGTACGGCATCATCGATATTGAGTTCCTTGCGAGGCAGATCGGCGACCGTAGCCTGATGCTTGCTCTGCGGGAGGCTTAGGCGCTGTTCGGCAACACACAAGTATTCAATCTTACAATGAGATGGGCCCACTTCGCAAGATTGGCCGCGGTGAGGTGATAATGATTTCCTTCTTCGAGGACGACACACACTTTGTCGCAGTGCTGGCGAAATACAAATACGATACGCAAAATGGCGTATCGTATTCATATCCATATCGTATTCACCCGGACAGGCCCATATCATATCTGTAGCATATCATATTCATATTCAGTGCCCTGAATATGAATACGATATGAATATATTCAAATATATTCTACTTGTCGTGAATTCTGATAAAATCCATGTAGTTTACCCCTTCAGCGAGCCCCGACTTCAACCATTCCTTCGTAACGATGTCCAGAGAAGCTGTTTCGGCCGTCATGGAAGCCCGAGCATCGGATAGAGTGTGCTTCAAGCTTGAGAAAAGACGCTCCACGGAAATACTCACGCCAGGGATGGCAAGAATATCCCGGGCAACTTGCGCCATGTATTTCAACGTGCCCGCATTTTCCTTCCAGGGCTGAGTCAATGCCATGTGAACAAAAAGAAAGAGAATTCACCTTCCACCACCTCAGAGGCTCATCAAAATCCGGGGCGACGGGGGAGATATTTCCGCAATACAACTCCACCTCATCCTTCCCATCGACAGCCGCTGTGAATGGAGCCGCGGCGGGCGTTCCGGTGGGTTTCAGAGCCATTGCCATCGCGAATACCGATGTGTGCTGAACACTTTTGCTGGCCTTATGAGCAGAGGTCGCAGAGACGCTGTCTGTGGCGGAGCTTTGCTGATCGGCCTCGGCGTATTTCTTCACCGTGTCGAGAAGTAGCTGTTTCGCACGGACGGCGATGCCAAAATCCCATTGTTCACCCTCAAAAAAGGCGATGCGCACCGCGGGATGTAAGACTGACTCGGAATTTCCCGTCAATGGGAACGAAGAATATCTAACTGAATGCTCACCAGCCCCAAGTAACACGTAGTCGCCGACCAATGCTTTATTGATATATGTCGTAGCAACGGCCGCCCCAGCAAGTAGCGCTGCGCTCAAGGCAGGCTCGTCGTACTCGTGCTTTTCGGCGGAGCTCGCGAGGGTCACTTCCATTAGTTTGTACAACGGCAATACCTTGGATATCGTTGGAACATCTTTCCTGGAGAATTCGAGTGTGCACAGCCGAATGACCTGGGAAAGAATCAGCGCGTTAAAATGTGTACTGTAATCTGATGCTCGTACCTCGAGGGCTTTCACAAGTTTGTCAACAAACTCCCAATCCCCGGACGACATTTCCCACTTCTTCTTCCGAGCTTGCGCCACGCGCCGAGGCATCCCAGTCAGACCGTTCGGTAGCTCGCCAACAAATGCGTCAAAAGCCTACCCATTCAAATAAGTCGCATCGGGAGATGAGACGGACAAATAGTAAATACGTACCGGTTGTAAAAGCTGTGCCCGTTCCAGCTCCGCAAGAGTGGTGTTCCAACGAACTTTCATGCTGCGAATGAACACGAGGTGACGATACTTCTTATCCACTTTGCGACGAATCAGGGTCCGCGCTTTCTTTCGCCGGACTTCGGAGCGAAGGATATGAACAGCAACAGCGTGAATCTGAAATTAGCGTCAGCGTGCTCGACCGAAAGGATAGCATCGGCAAATGCCTTATCGACGGGGGTGAAAACTCTGCGTTGTTTCTTCTTCGCACGTTTGAGTACCTCCGCCGCCGTGTCCATGTCCTCCCATTCATTTTCGCCGTCCTCCTCGGAGTCGGACGAGTCCTCGCTTGTAGCCTCCGCTGACCCGAGCTCCTCGACATCCGAATCCGCATCCGAATCTCCGCTAGCGTTCTTGCGGGTCTCTTTCTTTGCCTCGTCAGCCATTAGCTCCATCTCTCGAATAACCACCGGGTCCGTCGAAGACTCGTAAACAAGAGGAAATTTACGAGTCTCTTCATAAAGATCAACCTGCTCGACTTTCGGCGTGATTCCCAGGGTTCCGGTGATTTTCCTAACCCGCCGCAAAGTAATGAGCGTAAAGTAGGGAAAGAAAAAAATGCTCACTGGGCGACAAGATTCGAAGCGTGACCCCCGCATCCAACTTGAATGTTTCTCTCCACCGCTGTCTCGGGATCGTGCTCCGCACACTTCTTCGCCAGAGTCCGGTTCATCGGCCCATTGCTGGATGCGTGATCGGCGGCGCTCGCGACTGAGAACAAGTGAGTGTGCAGAGTCAATTTGTCGATTCTAGAGAAAGAGAACTTGCTCACGTAGATCATTGATTAGTTTTTCTGTTTTCAGGCGCTTGAAGATCAGTTTGCCTACGGCTTTTCCGGAGTGGTCGCCGTCAAGTGGGATCAAATCGAGTACATATTCCCGAAGCACCCAGTCTTTGTCGATATACGAGATAACCACGCCGCAGAATGCGTGGACCATTTGCTTGGTGGTCACAACGTCCGATGCAATACTGAACTTGGAGTGGTTTTCCTATCGTGAGGTCAAACATCAGCCTGCAAATTGGATACAAATCGGACGGCACCTTGAGTAGACCCCGGAGTTTCAATGCCAGGGCGCGATGCAGCGCACTCAAGTCCGCGCGCACTGTTTGATGGGTAACTCTAGCTCTTACTCCTCGTGGCACCAGATGCTCAAGAAGTCTCAACGTCCCCCCTTTCTCCGCCAGACTGAAGGCCAGATCGTCCTCAACGATAGCCTCGACTAGATGCTTCCGGTAACTACGATTAGTCACAACCTTAGCCGGGTTTTCGACGCCGCGCCGAACGAAGTCGCTCATGATTTCCTTCCCCGCCTCGTAGGGGGAAGGAGCAGAGTTTGCAGCAAGGGGCGGTAAGCCCTTACGTTTACGCTCACGCGCAACTTGATACTCCTCCCACGATTGGGCCGGAGGGCGGTGGTCGCATTCCTCCGCGTGTTTGATGAAATTGCTTGTATTCTTGATCTTCACTGTTTCTTCGGCCCACTGGTCGACACCATCCGTACGACTGGCGCTGCGAAACTTGCTGTTCAAGTTCTTCAGTGATCTCTGGTCGGGATTTGTTACGAAAAACTTACGGGCAGTAACGGCAATTAAATTTCCACACCCGCGTTGTGCCGCTCATAGCCTTTTTGGGTTCGCAGTATTGCGACAGCGCCCAAGTCAGTTTGGTGCTCGCACGCTGTTCGGCTGTCTCTTCCTCTGAGCTTTCAGAGCTGCTCTCGGAGTCCTCTGACGACAACTGAATTACAAGTTAAATCAGACCGTGCGGACAGTACAATTTGAATTATACCTCGTCTTTGGATTTCTTCGAGTTTTTGGTGGCCACAGACGTCGATTTAGCCTGGGGCGCAGGCTTAGACTTGGTATCCTAGATACTTTACTTCAAGCCGTGCAAAAGGATATCAAAATTGAAATGCACATCACCGCTGGCGTTTTTGGCTTTCTTTTTCGGATTGCTGTTCGACTTCTCGGCTTTTTTACGCTTCTTGCCTGTGCCCTGCAAGGAAGAATATCACGGAACATCTACATCGGACGTACAGTGATTCTGAATCACATACTTGATTTTCATCTGCACCGTCATTCTCTCCTTCGCCAGCGGAGCCGTGATCCCCTGCACAGTGTCAAATGCCAGAGATAGAGTGAAAGACCAGCCGGAGACACACCATCGTTAACAGCCTGGTCAACAGCGCTAACCCTGCCGTGATACAGTTATTGATATCGGTCTTCGAGAGATAATTGTGATCCTCACGTCTCCGTAATTAAATTAAGTAAACTTTGTATCCGCAGCTGAATCAAGTTCCGTTCATCCGGCTTGACCACCTCCGCGTAATGCCTGGCCCAGTTAAAAGCCAGAATCAGGCCGTGTTGCCCACGGCCGTGGGACACGAGTTTCTCCAGCTTGTTGCCGGGATCACCGGGCTTCTTCTGGAACACACGCTCCCACTGTTGATTGAACATGATGTAGGCACCATCCTCGTGAACAGGGAAGACTGGCCCGGGATCGCCACCCTTAGACAAGTCCGGACTGAGATATTTGGCGAGAGGATCGTCACGGCGTCCAGAGCGGTAGGAGGCGGGGAGATTCTTGATAGCATCCTGCAAGCTTGCCAAGTCTTCCTCGAGCGACGTCGGGGCCGCCATCTTGATGCGCTCTCGTGAGCACGGAGCAGGCAGCGGAAAAAGATCGTTGATGGATCGTCACTGCACAGTTGACAGATTGATCTTGATCCACTGACCGGCATTTGATCTGCCGGCTGCAAGGCTCAAGCCAATTCGAGCCGTATTCAAATATATTTGAATATGCCGACCGCCGTACCGTATTATACTCATACCGTATTGTATTCATATTCACTCGTATTCATATTCACTGAGAGGTCCAAGACCCATATCGTATTCATCCGTATTTGAATATATTCAAAATTTAATTTTTCGTATCATATTTTTCGCCAGCACTGCTTTGTCGTGCTGCGCGCAATGATATCTCTGCTCCAGTTGACGATAGAACTGATGTTCCTTAGCCTCAGACCCTTCGGAATCTTCAAGTGCAGAGGCGATGGCCGCCTTGTCTTTCTTGCCCTGGAAATGCTGTTGACATCAGCCCGTCACGGCGGTCAAGAAGCATGTCAAGGACCTTTTTGACACCCGTGCCCTTCGCCGCGCTCGAATCTCCGCCGGATGTATCGACAATCACCATCGACCAGGGTTTCACCACCCCTTTCCCTCGTTTCTTCTCCTTGGCCTCCATGATATGCCGCTCCGCAGACTCTATCAGCTTTTTCCACGCCTTGACATCCTCGAGCAGCTTGGGGATGGGTTTGGGAGTCTTCGGCTGGAAGGAGGGGATATATGCGATGCCAGAAAGGAGAGTCTTGCGTGTGTCCATTGTTACAGCAAGCTGATCAAGGATAGTCTTGATCTAAGCGCGGGGGTCCGATCGTGTTATGGCGTTATTACCAATCTTCGGAGTCTGAATTTGCACGTGCCTCACTGATTTTCTTTCTTCGACGCGTTCCCTCTCCGTCGACCCATTCCCTGGGCTTGATACATTCACAGGGACGCGTCTTCTTGCTAATATAATGGATTCCAACCTTGAAACTGCTCTGAAACCCGTACGAAAGTGGACAAGAACGCCAAAAGCGCTTCCCGTCCCTTCTCTGCCGCCGCCGCCTGCCCGTGACCTTTCCTACCGACCGAGCTACTCCGAACACACCCCAGCGCCGTTCTCCGCATCTCCGGCCTCTTCAATCTTCCCTCCTTCCGTTACCAGCAGCCCAGAATTCCCTCATCACCAGCCCCGTTTGCGGCGACACAAACAGAGTACTGCCAATACATTTGCCGATAAATTCGAGGCTATGGAGCAACTGCTGACCGACGACTTTCCATTCGAGACCCTGGGCTGCTTTCTTGAGATTCTTTTCTACAATCCACCACACGGCGAGCCTGATCTACGTCGCCCCACGCACGCACGCATGGTCGGCCGTTTTTTGCACGGAACCGATACTGTGCGCATGGCCCATATCATTCCTCTCATATACCGGCATCGTAGCGGCTACCCTTCCATCAATTCAGCGCATGACGACGAACAAGATTTGATGTTCGCGACAAGTGGTTCCGCTGAAGATATCCGAAATGCACGGCCGTTCCTTTCGACGTGGGCGACGAGGCTCGTGGCGGTTGAAGTTCGCCGACAGGTCGGCTGTCTCACGAAGACCGACGCCGATGATCCCACGCACCACGTCCAGCTCCGTGCCTCTTCGAACGGACGCGGGAAAGGACATGTTGTCACATGGAAAGATCTTGGCCACTGGAGTCTGAAGACCGTCGAAGCACGTTTCAGACGTCGCGGGCGCGGCGATCTTCCCATGTTTATCATTGAACACGCATCCGCCCCAACAATCAAGCACGGAGTAGCCGTCGTGCATAAAACACGTCCACATCCACTCGTGAGTTTTTCCCTCGTTCAAGCGGCGTAATTTATCTTTTCTTTTTCAAAGATACAAATCAACGCCATGGCATCTTTCATCCTCTCACGCAACGAGTACGCCAACGGAGACCTAGCCATGATTCTGGGAATATGGCATTTCGCGTGCAAGTCGCACATCGACATCAAACGAGTTTATTGCCGGTTTGGTAACACCATTGCTGCTAGCACGGCTAGAGCGGCTTTGGACTCTATGACGCTATCCAGCCTTGCAGACTTGCGTGCGGAGGTGGCGGCGGGTATTGAGCGTGGTGAAATGACACGCTGTTTGATTCTAGATAACGTTCAGGAGTACACGAACGTCTACGAGCAGGGAATTGGCCGCACGAGCAAGCTCAAGGTTGGAACTGCGGGAACTAGCATCGAAATTCAAGATGCGACGCCGGGTGCATTCAATGCCAAAGAGTATCACGACCGCGTCGCCAAGCGCGAGCGGGCTAACCTCACCACTGACTCGCTATTCGACGATCTTGATTGGCCACACATTCGCTCCGTCATTTCCCTTCACTGGGCACGAGTTCTCATCAACTACTCCCCTCGCTTCAAGACTCTTTCGAAGGAAATCTCGGCAATGTTCCGTACCATGCCGATCGCGAAGCATCGAATGCGCGAAGGTCGTGTAGGGAATTTCCAGCCGCTCGGAACAAATTCAGAGAAGTCGACAGAGCTACAAGGGATGGCGCAGTGCCTAGTCGATCTGGGAGGTCAGATGGGCATCGACCTCAATGATCCACCTCCAGACTTGCTTTTCTGGGTCCGCGGCGATGGCGCATCTTACGCCAATTTCCTACGATTAACCAAATACGGCGCGCCGTTGAGTATCTTCCAGAATATTATCACGACACCGGAGATTTGGCACACCGGCGCTACTGATTTGAACTCAATAGCCGCTAATCATTACGGTCCCGCCGCAAGTAGCGATCCTTCGTCTCTATCTAGATGTTCAAATGCTGCCGGCCTCAAGCGCCCGACTAACATCAAGAGCTGCGACTATTATCCAACTGTACGCAATCTCACATTAATATGGGAAGCTCACGTCCTAGATTGCTGGCGGTAAGGTATTATAATGGCGTACAATGAACTGTACTGAACGATCTTCTACAGAATACATTTCAACACCGATAACCTGTTCGAGCACGTCGAGCACCTTGCTACCAATGATCGACTACCGGATTTGCAATCCATCATCGCTCACGCCGGTCGCTTGTCTGAGTGCTACACCTCGCAGGCTGCAATGCTTCGTTCGTTATCAGCCGTGGCATCTACAGACCCAGATGTAGAAAATAAAGTATCAGCCGGCTCTCCGTGGGTACCTCATTCTCGTAACACCGCAACGAAGTCTTCAGATGCCAGGGATGTTCATGAAGAGAAGGATGGGTTTGATGGAGATCGGGTACTTCGGAACAGCGAGTTGTTCCTTAGCGACTTTGGTTGGTGGATAGAATTTTCCTATGCGGTCCCCGAGGGAGATATCGGTCGTGTATGGGAAATAATGAAGGTGTGTCTGCCAGCTCTTGAATATTGCTCACTTTCACGCCGTCCAACAGCTGTGGATATTTAAATTTGCTGGGTCTTCGCACAGTAACTACACCGCGTACCTCCTCGAGGTTTACTGTCTTCTACGATACGAGGCGTCGAAGGGGCTCAAAGACACGATCTTGAACAACTGGCTTCTTCCCGTTCGCGAGGAAGTCGGGCATTGCATTCCCGGCGATCTTCTCCAAGAACACTACAACCGCTGGCTCGAGGACATGATGCCCAAGCACGGCGGTGAATTCGACAACAAATTCTATCGCCAGACTATCTCCCCCAACGTCGACCACTTTCTGCGTATAAAGGAGGAAATCGAGACGGCATTCGACCTCAAACGCCGCAGCAAGTCCCACACTGCTCCTCATACGCGAGACGAGCTCAAACTCCTCCTCGAATTATTCCGGGAGGAAGAGGTTCACCTATTCCGTGCGGGTCGTAGCATGGGCCATGCGGCGGTGAATCAATTTGCGCGTGGCTGCAAGCGGCTTGACGAAGGTAAATTGGGGAAGTGGATGCTAAAGGCTACTTGTTTAGCGGATTTTGTGGCGGAGTTGAAGAAAAATCACGAATCCTCGAGTGGCGGTAATCCCGACACAGAAATACGTCCACCCTCTCCTGCCGACAGCGATTCTTCATCATCTTCGAATTCTAGTTCCGAAAACTCGACTGCGAGCGGGAAAACATCAAGCAGCGCCAAGTCCTACATGTCGCGGGGCAGCTACATTGATCCAAACGAACCAGAGGACGATGGGGAGGATCTGAGTGACGCTCGGCTGTCTAGTTCAGTTGGAGACGAACATGAGACGGTAGGATCTGATCAAGAGGAGGAAGAGGTGCCTGAAGATGAACCTGAGGAGGAGGCAGAGATAGACGACCCCAGTGTCACTCCATACGCAGACGAAGAGTGAATAACAATATAATTTGATGTTCAAGACAACCGGGAGCGGTATTTAAGTGTCTGTGTACCAGTTTATGTCGCTGCCTCCATTCTTGATCCCACCCGCCTGTTTCGAGTCGTTCTGTACGCAGGGCCATAATCCTTCACGACTTGAGCCAGCGGAAGAACGGGAGCGCGTGTTTTCCTCGGCTTCGGGATGTTAGTCACAACATCCAGCGCGCGACGCTTTCGTACATGCTCCTCCGTCGGAACAGACGAAAGAGCCGACTCCATTACATCGGTGTTCATGACCTCGCCGCCCTCGTCCTCGTCCTCCTGCTCATCCTCGTCACTTTCGTCTAATTTCCTCTTGGCGGCGCGGCGCTCCCTCTGCTTCGCATTTTTCGCCTTCCGTGCAGTGTTGCGTTTTCCCTGCAAGTCGTCTCGAAGTTCTGAAAGCAGCGAATACAATCTCGAGCCGTGGGACTTGTGGTGGCGCCAGGAAGACAGCAAAATGTCGAAGGAACTCCGACTATTTAATGAAAGAAGATGTTCGGCAATGAGAGACTGAGTGGAAGACGGAAGGAAGAGCGCCTGAGGGTGTTCGAGAAATCTCCCAGAGCGATGCAGTTCAGTGCAGAGGGTGTTGCCAAACTTGTTCAATGCAGCAGAGACGATCTTCTCCTCTTTCGTCTTCAGTTTCTTCTTCCGCCTTCTAGAATGCGACGTGGCAACGAATGGGGCTGTTAATTGCGGGAAATCGGGAGTAGTAGAGGGCGATCCAAAGCCGAGAGTGCGGCCAGCACGGGCGAGACAGAGGGAGCAAGGAAGCAAGCGATTTGCGGCGATACAGTCGAGAGCGGTGATTTCGAGAGGAGGGTTAGCGTAATGTTTATTGATGCAAGCGATGAGGCACTTCGTTTCCGTGAGCAACAGAGCTTTGCCGGAGTCCATGGGCGCCTTCACGGTACTGGAGCCTAAAAGTCATCAGCCACCAGTTCAAGGCGAGGAAGAAAAAGATAAGTACCAGCTGCTACCTGCTTCGAGGCAGCGGCGACGGAGCTCGGCTGCACGAGTATCACAGCACGCGCCCGGAGTTCAGGTGCCCTTCCGACTCGACCCGCCTCCTGCCACATGCCGTCCAATGTCGATGAGCCTCCGAGAGCAATACTGTCGAGTAGTTTTCGCGCGTTGATACCATTAGCAAAAGCGATAGTCGAGACAACGATTTGTAACTGGCAATCTTCGTCTATGAGTCGAAGTGTTTCTTCATTATATGAGGCAGGGCAAAGGCTGTGGTACATGCGGACCCGTCGAAATTTGTCGGCAGTTTGAGGCTGTGAACGCCACAGATACACGTAGACGCGAAACACAAGATCTATAGTCGAGCAGTGGATGACGGCCTTGCGGCCGCTCTGGAGAAAGGGAAGCAGATCTGGGAACTCATATCCAGAGATACCACGCTGAAGGGGCCGGAGAACGAGGTGAATGTTCGGCCGCTCGTTGGTGCTGCGGATGTGGTGGAAAGAGCTGCCGTAAAATCCCAGGCTGTCGCAGACGGCGGTTGTCGGCGGTCCAGGAGCAAGTGTTGCTGTGAGACCCACAATAGAGACAGAACCTGGAAGACGGCCACGGAGGAAAAGACCAATGACTTTGAAGGCAAGACGGAAGTCGGCTCCCCACTCGTTAATCAAATGGACTTCGTCGACGCAAGCGTAAATTATCCGTGCGCGAAAGGTCGGGTCCTCGGAGACAGTCCGCCATTCTTTGCTTGAGAGATGCTCGGGTCGACACAAACAACCTGCCAGTGAGTGCAGGACTTGATCCTCTCAACCAGATTGATGCCGGTGCGGCGAGCTTCGGCAAGAGTTTCCTGTGAATACGCTAACGCCGAGATGCCGAGTTTGGTGAGTTCAGAAACCTTTATGCAGTCAGTGGAGCTTCAGATGTACAAGGTGAGCAACGCAACAATATTCGAAGCCAATCCTTTGGTCGGTGTCACGACGATGCCAACGGGATCCAATCTTGTCGGCAGTCCACGTGGATACAGTTCGGGATTGGAGTTGTACTCGTTCAAGACCAAGATAGGAACACTGAAAGCACCCGATTTGCCGTCGCCGGTAGCTGTGCAGCCCAAGACGTGCTCGCGGTCAAGGATCGGCGCTATGATGTCTTCTTGTACACGTCGAAGGCCATTAGTCCACTGTGGAATGACTTTTCTGACAATAGTATTGATTGTTTCACGGCCTGCGGGGTCCTGCCACCGAATGGGAGCCATCGTCACGCAAGGGCATAGAGAAAACACGAAGAGGAGTACGGACGCGACGATGACGCGACGCGCTCATGTGACTTTCAAACTCCGAAGATTGGTAATAACGCCATAACACGATCGGACCCCCGCGCTTAGTAACAGACTTCAAACAATCGAGGTACGAGATCATACTAGTTTGAAGTGTCTGTCTACGAGAGACTAGATCAAGGAAGGCATCGAATTGTGTTGTCGAATCGACCTCAAGCTCCCGAGAAGCACCTTTATAAGGGACATCGAATGTTATTGTGAATCTGTGTTTTCGCGCTTTGGCCTGTTGTGCAGGAGAGCTGACAGGGACTTGGCGGAAGGGTGTGAGTAAAGAGGGTGTCCCAGTGCCATAGAACATCTCACCCGAACTCGCTAGCTCTTCATTGTCCGAAGACTCCGACTCAACACTGTCAGAGCTATCCTCGCCGCTCGACAAAGACAGGTGGTCCTTCTCCCCGTTGCTCTCGTCTTCTAGGTCTTCTGGAGAGTCAGGCTCACGGAGGACTGACTGCTCGTTGAAGTGCCGTTCGATGGCAGCCTTGAAATCTTTGCTTTTCGGTCTCCCAGTGGCCTGTTGCCGCCGCCGATGACCACCCATGGCCATCAGTGCAGCAGCAGCGGTGTCTTCATCGGCACTAGGGATGTCGTGGCCTGGGTAAGCCTGAGCTTCGGGCGGGGGTCCGAGTGTGAGCCGGACACTTTTATTGAAGGGCTTTGGTTTGGGACGAGGCGGCGGAGGCGAAGGGGTAGGAGAGGGTGACTTCTCTTTTGCTGACTTCCTCTTTCCAGTTGCCTGCTTGCCCTTTTTTTTCTTCTTGTCCCCCATGGTGAGCGGAGAGCAAGGTATGTCTTGTGATCTTTGATTTGACCGACATCCATTGACTATAGCCGACAGGGTGTATCCAACACATTCCTGCCCCGGGGCTCCCTCATGTACACCTCCAAGAATCATATGCTCAAAGATGGGAGCCATACATAGAGTATACGAGGAGCTAGGCCCCGCCGACTGAATTTTGCGGTGGGTCAAAATGAGATTTTATTGCGGGATATTCTGGACATGATCTATACGGGGCGGTAGAGCTCATCGAGGCGATTCCGATGGTAATAAAATCATTGCATTTGGGGCCGTGGTTGTGGAGATATGAGCGTCCGAAGATTCGACCGAAAAGAGCACAAAAATCACAAAATGTCACGCCCGCCAACTTTTCTGAAAACGGCAATAATCCCCACATCACCATCAAAGCGTCAACGTCGGTGACCCAATTCAACACCCCGAACCTCCCTCTGGAATGCGAAAATCACGGCATCTTAGACTTCAAGAAGCTTGCGTCCACTGGCATGCATGCCTGCCAACTTGCTTCAGCTCGATCTCCCTCTTCATTCACCTTGTCATCGCCTTCTTCCTCGTTCACATCCCTTGCGAATTTCACGAATTCTCGTTGAGCCAGCGGAGATATCTCAGATGTGCTTTGTGGTTCTGCAAGAACCAAGGACGCTGTCTTTACTTAGAGGGCGTCGATCATTGCATTCCGACTGCAAAGTCATGACTGGAACCCATCTTGAACCCAAACTCAGGCTACAAACCCAGTATCGAAAAGCCTCTTTGAGTCTAACTGATACCCCCACTTCAAGCTCAATGCGCGTTACTTGCTGCATCTCGACTCGCAAGCCTTCACCGTGACTCTGGGTGGGAAAAGCCATAGCAGGCTATATAGCTCCTTTTTCTCCGACGCTCGTCTAATTATTCTCGCACGCAAATCAGCGCGTTCGGACAGGACGGATGGCCGATAGGTTTCAACGGCATCAAGACCCCGGCCGCTTCGCGCTGATCCTGCCCGGCTCGTAGCGGTGGCGTTGGCGGGCCTCGACGGGCGTACCCGGTGGCGTCCCGTTCGACAATGCCCGTTTCCCAACCGTTTCCTCGCCTCTGAAAGGTGCTCGACGACTCGCGGGGCTTCCGCACCCGCCAGATGCGCATTCTCCTCTCCCCTTTCGCCTGCAAATCCCACTAAGCTAGACGAATGAGAGCATCCTACGCGACTCAAAGTGCCGCCCCGCGCCGGCTATAATATCCAGCCCACCCACGAGCTCCACAAACCTCTCAGGCATGTCGGCGGATCTCCCCCAAAACTTCTCAACAATCTCTGCCGACAAGAACGCACAAATCTACCCCAAGATTTCCTAGCCTCGCACCCCAGATGTGCGCGGGGTTCGCACTCACACAGACAACGGTCCATCTTCGGCGTTCGCTAGTGCTTCAATTCATTCTTCACTTCTACAACATGTCCGGCTCCTGTTCATTTTTTCGCTGGATACTACGGTAACACTGGGACGTCTAGCTAGCTACTACGTACATGCTGCCCCGTCTAATGTTATCTAATTTTGCGCGAGACGACCCTCGTCTAAACGGGGCGGAACGAGAATGGGCTCAGGAATGAGTGGGGAGGTATAGGCGGTGGTACAGATGGAAACCCATAGCGTCGTGTAGTTGTACAGATTAAGGTCCGTGGTGTAGTCCGTGGTAGGTGTGGTCATCAATCGCTGTCGCTGTCAGGTGGTGGTGAGCTGCGGACGTTTCGCAAGGTGCGCTGTGGTGAGCGCGAGGTCCTGATGGTGATCGGCGCGGTCTCATCGTCATCGTCCTCACTGTACACGTCTCCACGGGCCCATCGTCGTCATCCTCCTCATACGCATCCCCATCCCCATCCCCATTACCATACCCATGCTCCCCCCGCGTACGGCTGCCAGACCCATAACTAGACCCGCTCCCGCTCCCCTCGCTCCCCTCCTTCTCACTCTCCGGGCGGCCGACAACCAGCGCCCGCGGTACCACAATCATGCTTACCGCATGCTCGCCGTCCCAGTCCGCGTCCAGCGGCCCGGCCACGCTGTCCCGCGTGTTCGTCATGCTCGCCGTGCGCTGCTCCGCTCCAAGCAACCCGCCCTGCAGCGGCACCATCGGCGCGCTCCCCAGCGCCTCTACGCTGTGCCGTCCCGCCGCCGGGAGCGCAGCGACCCGCCGCTTCGACGCAGGCGACGCAGTACGTGGCCAGTGGAAGATGCGCGCAGCGCTGCTGCGGCGCGCGACCGGAGACGAGTCCGAAACTGACCCCGCGGACCCTGGGGAGGTGGAGAGCGGCGTCAAGGCCTGCGCAGAGGCTGACCCTGACCCCGACCCTGATCCGCGGCGTGCAGACCTTTCGCGCGACAGTCCACGGCCCACGTCGCCGGAGCGCAACTTGTCCTTCGTCTTGTCTTTGCCTTTACCTCCGTCCCTCTGGTCGTCCGCCGCACGGGCCTTCTCCTTGTCATTGCGACCAGGCTGCGACACGGGGTCACTCCGAACGCCAGGCTGCTCTGAGCGCGGGCGGAAGATGTTGCCGAGCCGGCGCGTAAGGCCCAGTTGCTTGCGGATGGTGTTCCACTTGAAGCGCGGCTCGAGTATTGCATTGGCTTCGTCTGCTTCGGAGACGACGATGCGGGGCGTCGTAGCCGTGATCCACTCATGAGGCCGTTGCACACCGTCCAGGAGCCAGGTGGGATTTTCCTGCTGAGCAGTTAGCGTAGGAGACGGCGGGCCGAGAGGAGAGAGCGTGCGAGGAAAGGAAAAGGAAGGGTGGGAGGGCCAGCGGAGGACGTCGATGCTCGCCTTGACTTGGTTGATCCCGTAACGCCGGGCGGGATCCTTCTCAAGCAGCTTTCCCAACAGGTGCAAGACACCGCCCTTGTCCTTGTCACGCGGCTTCACAGGTATGCGATTAGCGCACATTGCGTTCTTCGGAACCCAAGGGTGTTCGCGAATTGCGCGATACAAAGACGTTTCTCGGGCGACGGTCCCCGCATTGCTGGCCGCTTCATCGGGCACAAAGGGCAAGGAGCCGAAAAGCATGCAGTACAGGGTGACGCCCAAAGCCCAAAGATCGACTGCAGGAGTTACATCCGGCATGGGTAACTCGCCACCTGGTGCGATTTCTGGTGCGAGGAACGAAGGTGTGCCGGCTTGGCGCGGGCCTTCCAAGGCACCAAATTCATCGTCCACGTCTGCGAGATGGGCGACGCCAAAGTCACCAATTTTGACGTGCGAGCGGTCCGCAGTCCACATAATGTTGGAGGGCTTGATGTCGCGGTGGACGATGCCTTGCAGATGCACTACTGGGTTTTAAAAAATCTGAGATAGACATGAGAATGAGTCACTTGCGGTATTGCAGTCCCAGCACGACATCGCGCATGCAGCGTTTTGTCTGGTCCATGGTGAGGTACGGCTCATTCGGATTGTCGGACTTTGCCACTGCAGCTCGCCACCCTCCATGTACTCCATGACTTGACAAAAGTCAATCGCTCTCTTCAGCGAAAGAACAGTCCACTCACTAAGACATATGCTCGCGCTCATCTGGTCGTCGATGAACGAGAAGAACTTGATGATATTCGGATGGTCGCATTTTTTCATGATTGCGATTTCTCTTCTGATCTTGGTCTCCTCCGTCCCGCGGCGGTCAACAAGGGCGGACGTATCTGACGTCCGCGGGAGCGGTGCACGTCCGGGGTTGTTCGCGCGCAGTCTGTTCATGTTTTCTGTCCGTTTGTTATTCCGAGCGATTTTCTTCATCTGGTGGGCATCTATTGTACTGAAACTCGGGCGAAAACGCTGAAAAAACGCACCGCGCGGGGAGTAGGGTCGCTGTTGTACTGGATGAGGTACACGGTTGCATTGTGGCCCTTTCCGAGCTGGCGCTTTATTGAGATAAAGTCCGAATTGCGAGGAGACGGGTGGGGTTTTGGACTGAGGGATTTGTCGGGTGTCGACGCGGCCTCTGTCGGTGCGTCCATGAAACAGTCCAAGGCATTCAGAGCCAAGAATGAGCAAGGTGAAGCTAACTACAAGCGCAGATCATCGGAAGTACCCCGGGGACCCCTGATTAACTTAATATCATCAATTTAAAATCAGCAAAAAATATATCTTCCTTCTCCTAAACCACCATGTATTCTCAGAGCAATCCTATCCCCACCAACGGCTGCTATGCCGTCAAATGCGACAACTGTGGAAAGACAACGTGGAAGGTACTCGCTCTTCTTTCGTATACCCACCCCACCTCATCAGTCCCAGGGCTGTGGCCAGCATGTCGAATCGGCAAGTGTGAATCCATATGCTAGATCGAATCTCATGCGTCGACGTACGTAGGTGATGAAGGACGTCAAGGACGAAGACAAATGCGTCTGTCCGCGCGACTAACGCCCCATGCAGAAACACCGAATCTGCCTGAGAATCCCATTGTTCTGCTCTGAGATCTTGTGTACCTCGTTACCTCCAATCTACTATCTCTGCTCCAGTCTGCTCCCCGTCGGCGCGCGCGCCGCCACTGCTCCGACTTTGAAAGCCTGCACGGCGGCGGCGGGTTTCAGTCCTTCCTTTCTGGCCTGGAGATAGGGCAAAGCAAATCTGAAGGAAGTCCAGGAAGTCGTCTCGAAGTGGCATGTGCTCCCCGGCGGTACGTCTCGCATCTGTTACCATTGGCATCAACTTCAACAAGGTCGAGTCAAAGCACATTGTTCTATATCCGTGTGGGAGCAGCAATTCACGCGTGGGAGGACGATGCTTTCCTTCAAGTCTTCGCCCGCACACCCTCAAGTCCATGTTCAAATCCAGTTCAGCTCTGTTTGAGTTGGGCATTTGATCTGAAGCGTACCTGAAGCGTACCCGACACATCCAGGTGCCTCGAACCTGGACAGATCAGAACACGTCTCTTATTTTGGGTCGAAGTCTTCTGCCAAACTGTGGAGTGAGAGCCCGAAATGCCAAGATCTACTTTACTCGGTCTTCACAGCCGATTGATGGACTCGTTAGTTCGGACATCACAATCTCAGCGACTTATCTCCGTGGATTGATTCACGATTGGCGTTCGCTTACTTCATTCCGCAAAGCTCGCGAGGAGCTCAGAACAGAGCAGCTCGGCGTTCGGAGGTGCGCAGCCTCGATGCGAATATTTTCTTTCGTTGCTCTAGTCGACGGTTACTGCCAGAACAAAATCACCCCGGAGACTTTTTAAAAGCCCAAATTCACCTCTGTGAGCGCTGGCCAGACATGCGTTTCACGACTACGCGAACGCATTCGCGGGACAACTTGATATCAAAGGCTTCCAAAAGCATTCACGATTGGAGGGTTATTCGGCCAAAAAAATTCTGGGGTTCAGGGAAGAGGTGTGCCGTATATCAGAAAACTGCGCTAGCGGCGTTACAGAAAAGCAGGGAGCCCAGTTTAAATTGAATTGAACGGATAATGCCGGATTGTTCTGGCCCTTTTTTCACCTGCGGTCTCACACGACTGGGAATTTGTGACGTCGAAAAGGGATAAGGCTTGCCTTGGAATGCAACCCTCCAGAAATTCCTCACGCGAAGTGAGCCCCCAACACTTTATGACACAGACTGAAGGAAGATCGACGGCTAGAACCGTTCAAAGTATGCTCGGGCTTCGCCATGTTACCCCTATAGCTGAGGTCAAAACGCCCACTATGTGATACACACGATACATACGTACTTACCATTCTCTCTCGCGTATATTCTTGGGGTGTTCACCTTACCGAGTTGCGGATGTCTTGCTGTAAAGATGTGGCGTTCTAATCCTTGGCGCGATCCTCAATGAGCCGAAGGAGCACAGATATGTGATATTGCCCAGCACCTCCCAGTTGCCGTTGGATGTCAGTACGGGAGCATCTTGTTACTCGAGGGCCAAGAGCAAAGATCATCCAGGGTATGCCTCCCGAAATCGGACTACATGCAATTAGTGAACTGTCGCATGCATAGGCCGCGGCGATTTCCAGTGCTGCTGCTGTAACAATCAATTAATGCTTTGCGCGCAACACGTTGCACGGGCTCCATTGCCCTACGAGAAGTTGTCGCTTGCACAGTATAAGCATCACCGCCGACCGGTGAGTCGCTCTCCGCTGCTGACTCCCAGGCTGACGATGGAGGCACGCGCTCGCCGCCTAGCGGGATCCCATGTACGATCACCGGCAACGCGCGCAGACCTGAATTTTCAATTCGCCGGTTTGAAGAAGCTGGTGCGACATGTGCTGACAGACAAGAACCTTGACTCCGGGTGTTCCTTGGCAGTGAAGGACTTTGAAGCTGAAAGTATCGTATCCGAGGTGCAAGTTCGGCTCTCGCGTGGTTAAGCAGGCGATCCGATGTACATCAGAATGGCTCCACCACGATGCACCATCCACCTCCGTCGGCCACCCGATACATGATGTAGACACGCCGAGGCCTGAGTCAGGAAAATTCGGGTGTTGCAAGGGTATCATTAGCTCATTTAATTGCGAAGATCGGCGGAGTGGTAGCGCACATTTTGGGTCCGAGTCGATCATCGTCCGCGAATTAAGGCCACGGCACAAAGATCAAGCAAAGCGGGGACCAGAAGCCACATTTGTGTATAAGTGCAGCCCATAGAGTACACTGCGAAAAACTGAGGTAACACTGAGGCAGTTGAACCTGGCAGTCCGCGGTCGAAACGATTTTACCAACACTCTGTGTTACTTGCGAGAGTGCCGGAGGTGTCATGGGAGCGCCTCTGCAGCGTTCTGCTCTACTAGATAGTGTTCCACTTCGACGAATCGAATAGCATGATGCAAGCTGAACTCTGCCAGCCAATGGCAGCCATCCGGATGGTTTGAGTGCGACGGAGGCTCTTATAGGGATACGCATTCGCTATTGAGACTCCGATGACTCTACCGCGAATCCGGAAGATATTTGCAACTCGAGGAGAGGAGACAGAGGGAACCGAATACGGCACTGGTGATACTATGGAACGCGGATCAGTCCCACGTTGCCAACAGGTTCGTCCTGAACCACCACCAGTCCCATGGCCACTGACATAGAATTCCTTTGCAGAACCATCGGCCAGCCAGATTCTCGCACTGGCAAACTCTTGGCTGGCACACTCGACGCCTCGTATTGATCTCGGTGCGAAATTCGTCTGCGGCGGTGGAATTCCCACTCCAAGCTATTCAGTTCTCGCAACAAGTTGGCTCGATTTGTGGACTTGTCGGATCCAATACCCGTTGGATTAAATATGGCAGATAGATCCACCTCTCATCCTCCTCAATGACGGTCTGGACCGCTGCTTTTCTAGATCCCTGGCCTGGACAGTGTTTATCTCGATACTCGATTTCTCGTCCCATGACAGCAGACCTGCTTCGGTCGTGCCTGATCTTCAAGAAAGCTTTCTATCAGAAGATGCATTTTAAACGTGCGAAATGATTGTCTTCAGAATTCGCGGCGCCTTTAGGTCTTTCGGACTTGAAACTCCATAATTACTTCGGCAAGCCGCACTACGCAAATTTAGCCCCTGGGTGCTTTTGAACTCAGTTTCCGGCTCGGCTTGCCCAGTCCTATCTAAGATCACTCGCATCCTCCTCGACAAGAATTCAGACTCCCGACACCGCCGAGCCCCGCCGCTTCCGGTTAGTCTCCCACATTTGATTATACTGCGTCATGGGCTGCAGCGCTTTCCCAAGCGGTGTCATACTCGCTCCTCCAACTCCTTTCCCCATTGGCAAAGGAGCGCTCGGACTTGTGGCTTGATTCTTCTGATACTCTCTCAGTCTTTAGTTCTACTCTCCTCAAACCGGTGCGGAGGGAAAGGATATAAGTGCTTCCCCCCTTCTCCCGGCTTTTCAAGTCTCCCTTATTCTGCAAGTACTTGAATGATCAAAAACCCGGACGTTTTCATGCCGAATTTCTCGAAGCCTTCTACGGGGGCTGGGTGGCCGTACCCCGCGCGGGTCCGATGGCCTCTTAATCTTAATCTTAATCTTACGGACTCGTAGTAGAGTTGTGTCGCGGGTTTTCCGGAACGGCAGCAATTATGTGTGCACTTGCAAATGTGGTCAGTGTAGGTCAGTATCCGTACAAATGGATCACCACTCTGGTAATGACTTTGATAATAATGGCTCTAAATCCCGCGCAGGGCACAGCCAAAACCCGCACAGCGACGGTCTGACTCTCAAAGGAGCGCTCTACCACTGACCTGTCCGTAGAAAAAATCACTGTCTATCCTCATCGTCTGCATCCGGGGCGATCTCATAAATCATTGTAGGAAGGCGCTGCTTATCGCAGCGCATTGCCATCTTCGTTTTTTTTTCTTCCGTCTTGTTAGTGAAACTAGACCTGGAATCATTCATTATTTTTCGCCTGGCGAATGTGATCTTGTGCCGTAATCTAGATCCACAAGTAAAGCACCCACAAGCGCACACCCGAGAAAATGTGTCTCTTAGCTGGTATGACCCTCAGGCACTCAGCATGGCAATCCAGCCGGGTCAACAACACTCTCTAGAGTGCGAAGTCGACGTAGACAGCTCGCCGCAGCCTATGCAACGAGAGCCGGGTCCGCCCAAATCAGAAAACTTCCCGTTTATGGCTAATTATACCTTACTTTACAATTACATCCGCGTCCTGCTCTAGTCCGGGGATTTATATGCAAGCCACTAGTTAACTCCGCGTCAAATAGCTACGGTCTCTAAACAAGGCCGTGAAACCTGAGCCAGTCTGCTCTTCGAGTGACGCCATACACTTCCTGTACGCAGAAATCGGAACCTAGCCAGTCCTTGCCTCCCTGACCTGAAGTATCGTATCCCGCAGCCGCTTCACCGCCTCATCCACTTCCTCCGGACTGAGCAGACTGAACGAAGCGCGCACGTATGCTGTCGCACGCCCGTTCGGCAGAAACACGGTCCCAGGCAGCGCCAGCACGCCGCGCTCAAACGCCTGCGTGCGCACGATCGCCGCCGAGTCGCCCTCGCCCTATGAATCCAGCTCAGCCTGGCTCGAGCCCCTCGCGTCCCGACGTGCGCATGTCTCGAGACGGCTCGAGCCAGGCTCGAGCCCAGTGAAATTCATAAAGTACATAAAAAATACATATGATACATAATTACTCGAGGCTCGAGCGGCTCGAGCAACTCGAGCTGACTCCAAATATCATCATCTCTACCAGTTCCAACTCATTGATTGAGCTCTCGAGCCGCTCGAGCCGCGTCCCAATAATATTGTCCTTACGCGCTCGAGCCTGACTCGAGCTGACATCAAGCGGCGGAGCTCGAGCAGGCGGCTTCTATGAGCTCGAGCACCACTCGAGCTCAGATCAACTGGCTCTATTGGAATGCACCATCAGTAAATAAAGCAGGGAGACCATTAACGTACAAGTACTCGCAGTCCGCTCGAGCGGAGCTTGAAGAATACACTGTATCCCACGGATTCGAGGCCGACTCGAGCAGAGCTCGAGGCAAGTATGAAACCGTGTGCCACCCAAGCAAGCCATAGATAGACGGACGTCCGCGTTCGAATGCCACCGGACTCGGAGCGACGTCAACGTCAACTCCGCAACTTGAGCCGACCGACATATGCGTCAGGATCGGATCGACTGTCAAGATGTGACGGTGGCAAGTGCCACCTCACTGAGCTCGTGGCAAACAGTCACTTCAATACCAGCTGTGCGGCTGTATTGATGGGCAGCTCGCATACCACAATGGAAGGGGGAGATCATAGCTGTTCAGCCAGCGGCGAGAACGGACGGTATGGTGCAGTGGCACTGTGGCAGCATACAGTACAGCTCTTCGAGTTGGCCTGGCCACTTGGGGACTCCCAGGCAGGAGTCCTCAAGTGGCCAGGCCAACTCGAAGAGCCACCGAGCGGTCTCCACCACAGGGCTTCGCGCGTCTGTGGTGGTGGTGGTCACTGGTGAAGTGATGTTATGCCATGTGACGTTACGCGTTCTTCCCTTTTTTGGCCCATTGTACTAGTCGGAGTCACCCACTGACAAAATTTAGAGCAGGCGGTGGCGAGCACGCACACTGAGCCCGGCCGGTTCCATGATACACAGTAAAGTCTGTGCCCTCGAATCGGCAGACAGCAGCGACGACACCGTCAAAAGGCCCCAACCGAACTGTCCAAGGTGAGTGAAAACGAAGTCGTATATACGTGTCTTTAAACTTACCCGACGTGTTCTTGTTCCTCAACAAACTGTCCATCGTCGCCTCCCCTTTTTCGGTCAGTCGGGGAGTGGGGTGAAAGCGGTGTCGACGTCAACGTCAGACAGCCTCGATGCCAAGATCAAAGGCGTTCGTCGTGGTTGGAGAGTCCGATTCGGGCCGCGGGCAAGGATGAGGTGGGGAGTTAGTTAGCAGAAGAAGTCGGGGCTGTTTACTACAGTTTGGCTTTTGCACAGCCATCGGCGCTCGCACATTTGCTAAGTCCTCCTCCTCCTGCCTGCACTGATATAAGTCCTTCAATCCCACCACTAGAGTTGACGGGACGTCGCTCAACTAGCTCTGGTTGACTCTGCGTCGCCACCCGGACTGTATCCGTCAATTCTCGCATGGGATGACAACCCGGATGGGAGCTGTCTGAGCAATGGGAGCCAAGCCACCTAAGCCACTTGAAATGGGGAGCTTGCGTACTCTCAGTGCGTCCTGTTATCGTCTTTCACGAGCCTGACCGCTCTCACCTCATCGCAAACCCACCCCTCGCTGGCATGTTCCGAGTATACTCCCCCCTCGCCGCCCTCCCTTCGCTATATGCTCCCCTGTCCTTCGCCCTCTACTTCCGTGTCCTCCCATGGCTTCTCTCCGATATTAACCTCGACCTGGCCGACCACAGCTCCCAATCCCACTCGAAAAACCTGCTCCCTTTGCGGCGCCACCACGACCCCTCTGTGGCGGCGGGATCCATCCACACGCCTTCCGCTTTGCAACACATGCGGACTCTACTTACAACAACGCCAAAAACCGTGTCCCGCAGCGTTAATCGCCGTCGACCGATCCGAATCTGATGAAGAATGGGCGTGCGCGCACGACCCGGACGCCCCGACGTGCTCTCACTGTAGCACGCGGCGCACGAGCGTATAGCGCGGGGCAAAGACGGCGCGCGACTCTGCAATGCGTGTGGCGTTTATCTGCGCTTATGGGGCGTCCCCGCTCATTGACGCTGAAGCAGAGTTGAGTGAGGCCGCGTGCGAAGCACTAGTCGACTATGATCTTAGGCTATGCGTACTGGCCGGTGGCATCTCTTGGAATCCCGCATCGTCGTTATTCTCAATCTACACAACTACTCGCGATTTCGTTCCTAGTGATACTGCTTAATTCTCTCATTCGGAGCGTTGCTATATAATGTCAAGAAGTTTGTAGATAAATGAGAACCTTGTATGGATAATTGAAGTCAATATAACTCTCCAAATCCGTACATTCATCGCTCGCTTTTTTTAAGTGATGAGCAGACGCCACTATCTCGCTCTTCCGCGCTGTACGCCCTGCTGCGCGTCCTGCCTGCATGGCGCGTCGCCCGGCGGAGCACACGGCCCGGCGGGAAGGGCACCGTCGTCGTCCGCGTGCGGGGCAGCACTGAAGCGCCGACGACTCCGACTCCGACGACGCTGCAGTTCGGCGAGCGGGCCGCTGCCGACGGCGACGCACGTGTTCCCGCCGATCAGGGGCGGGCGCGGCGCGCTCACGCTGGCGACGACGTACCTCACCACACCGGCCTTCGGCCTCAAGTCCCTCGAGACGCTGCTCTCCTCGGGCTTTGCCGTGAGTTGACCATACGCTTGTTCCACGCCACGCCGTCATGCGGACTGGGATAATATATAGTCGGCGCGGAGGAGTTTGAGTACAACCGCCATCTTCAATGTACTCCTAGCGCAATCTTCGCGGGGCCCGAATCCTTCTCCTGAGTCGTATCTTCGTTTCCTGATAAATAAACTTATTGTACCTTCTCTCTGTCTGTTACTACCCGAGTATATAGTTCTATGGCTACGTCTGGCGAAAGTCTGCACAATATCAACGGAAGTGAGTGCAAGATTTGCTCCAAAACGTAGAGCTTCGGCTCATTGCGCCGGCCCTGTTATATCCACGCCGGTCGCAGCTCTGTCTAGCGAGGGGGAGTACATCATAACACTGGACCTGTTAGATCCAGCGTAGTCGCTCTGGGCATCGATGCTGCCTGCTCCCGTATCTCCAGGTCTGGGTGCGTTAGCGTCCAGGACTCCAGCGGGTGACCCGACTACAATGGGCCAAAAAAGGGAATCACGCGTAACGTCACATCATGGCAGCACTTCACCACCACCACCACCACAGACGCGCGAAGCCATGTGGTGGCAACAGCTCCGGGACTCTGCAAGCTGGCTTCTCCGCTTGAGGATTTTTAGGCAAGAGTCCTCAATCGGAGAAGCCAACTTGGAGAGCCCCACTATATGCGCTGCTGCCACAGTGCCACTGCATGGTCGCGATCCGTCTGTCAGGGCTCAACAGCTATGGTTTCCCGCTTCCATCGAAGTACGCGAGCTGCCCGTCAATACAGCCGCACGGCTGTGAGCTGTAGACGAGCACCGTGACGGTGGCACTTGCCACCGTCATCTTGACACTTGATTCTGACGCCTACGTCGGTCGCAGCGGAGTTGACTTTGACGTCGCTCCGAGTCCGCTGGCGTTCCAACATGGGCCAACATGGCCATTCGTTTATGGGTGGCACATGGCTTATGGCTTCGGTGGCACACGGCTCAATGCGTGCCCCGAGCTCCGCTCGAGCGAGACACTATTAATTCTTTGTGCTCCGCTCGAGCGGACTGGCAGTACCTCAAGTATGTTTACTCTTTTACTGTTTCATTCTTCGTTGAACTGACGGCACACTCCGATAGAGCCGCTCGATATGAGCTCGAGTCGAGCTCATAGAAGCAATGTTATTGGTGCTCGGTTCCAGGACTGGATCCGCCGCATGACGGCTGCTCGAGCCCCGCCGCTCGATGTCAGCTCGAGCCTGGCTCGAGTGCGTACAGGATGGGACACGGCTCGAGCCGCTTGAGAGCTCGATCCGTGGGCTTGGAATTGGTAGCTGAGACAATGAATTCGGGAGTTGGCTCGAGTCGCTCGAGAAATTATATATTATGTGGATTCTATGTAGTAAATTAAATTTGTGAATGCCAGTGGGCTCGAGCCTGGCTCGAGCCGTCTCGAGACACCCGCACGTTGAGACACCAGATTCTCGAGCGACGCTCCCGGGGGACAGACTTAGATGCCGCTGCAGCGCCGCCTCGAACACATCGCGCTTTTCGCGGTAGAATGCCGATACGTGACGCGTGTGGCGCAGGAAGCCGTCGTGCTCCCACGCGGCGAGCAGCGTGTAAGCAACCGCCTGCGTGAGCCCGGCGGGCTGTAGGTTCGCGACGGCGGTGTGCATGTCGATCGCGCGCACGAGCGGCGCGGGGCCCGTGACGAAGCCGATGCGCATCCCCGCGGAGAGGATCTTGGAGATGGAATCGAAGCGGAGGACGCGCCCGACGGGGTGCCCCGCGCAGGGTTCCGAGCGCTCCAACGCAAAGTAGGAGGGTTCGCGCGGTTGCGAGCCGTAGAAGAGATAAAAGTAGGGATCGTCTATGTGGTTGGTCAGCATGAAGGAAGGGAGAAAGCCTTGCTTACCCTCCATAATAAGGAGATCGTGCGCGCGGGCAAGCTGGAGTACCTCCCTACGCCGGGCGAGGGTTGCCGTTGCGCCGGTGGGGTTACCGCCATACTAGAAGGCCGTTTAATGAACGCAGTGACCTGCAACGGCCCATTATTCCACACTGACCGGGATCGTGTAAAGCACTCTCGGCTTCGGTTTTCCAGCTGGCCAGCCTTCGAGAACAGCGCGAAGAGACGTGCTGGAAATCCCATCGGCATCCGCGTCGATCTCTAAGCTCGGGATTGCCATCAGTCTTACAAAGAAGAAAAAGGTTGAGCACCCACCGATCTGCTCACATTTTAGCGAGTGGAACAACGGAATGACGCCGCTGTCGGGACTCCGTAAACATAATGTGCGAAAGGAACGAAATAAGGGGGTCACACGCGTATACGGGTGATTGCACAAGCACAGGATCACCTGGGTTTAGCAGCGCGATAATAGCCTGAATCCACTTGAGTGACGGGGATATTACAAGACAGCGAGGTGCTCACCTTAGACAGTAAATCCTGGGATCCACTTCCGACGCTCAGCGTCCAACCCTCGCCGCTTTCGCGGCCGTGCACCAGGGTCTGCAGCTCTTGAAGCCACTTGACAAGCGGCGCCATGCCGCCCGTCGGGCCATATTGGAGAGCAGCGGCGAGATCGTCGCCAGAGAGACTTAAGGCAACTTCTTCAGAAGTGTGCCCATTCTCTGAAGGTGGTGCGCGCGCAGTAAAGTTGAACGATGTAAATGGGAAGGTCGTCGGATTCGGCTTTCCGGCGAGCAGCGATATTACTCCGGGAGTTGCCTCCAGTGGTAAAAGACTTCTTACTGCGTACATTGAAGTCAATTTACGGGCGGATACAGCTTTTCACGCTTACTGGGGCTCGGCTGACGCGCCTTGGCGACGTCGGACAGAAACGGGATATAAAAGCTCTCGGGAAGAAAATCCACAGAGTTTTTCGACGTCTGTGCAAAGATGAAAACACATTTTCGCAATCGAAATGAGATCCGCACCATGCAAGTTACTAGCAGTTGGTTAGAGTTGGTTGGCAGAAGCAGAAAGGGCTAGTGACTCGCCCATCGGAGCTATTCGGCCGAGATCACTCTGATTCCGATTTACCGCTTTGACCGCTGCAGATCCTCGAGATGTTAAATTGCACGATGTAGTGTGAGGTAGAGCTATGATTCTACTGTACTATTTTCGAGGTCAGAGTGTACATTTTTCATCCATGGAAAAAAACCTTGACGGGTCACCGCAAGCAGTGCTCATGCATGATCAGCCACCTTGGCCCGGCCCTTGAACTTTCCAACCTATTATTTCATAACTTCACCCGGGTTCAAAGAAACCAGTATGTAGAACAAGGAGTCCAACGATTCAATTCGATTTCGTACAGCTATCAAAGTTCCTTCTCACAGTCGAAATGCGCTGCGAGATACTCTCGAGCAGCCGCAAGCGTGTCGTAATCATGCATAAGAGACTGCAGTTCCGGGGCTAAAAAGTAAATCTAAGCGATGTCGGAGATTTAAACTCGATCTTCGCTTACATCGAGTAAGCGATCCACGCTTCTGTGGGTCCATCGCTTGGGACACAGATTCTGTGTTCACAAATTCTCCGCGGTCCTTTCTGACAGCTTGATATGCCTCAAGGCGGGATGGCACCTGTTCCCGGGTGGTTCCGGGAGGAAACAACGTTCCGAGGGCCCCAGCCTCCTCGATTGCCATCGCTGCACCTACAGAAGGCATTTGAAACGTCCGTACAGATGAGCAGTGTTCTTCCAAATCCACCTTGGCCCAGAAGCGGTAGTGTAGCATGCGCGGAATCTCCCAAGAGAGCACTACGCCCTCTGGTCCATGTTGGCAAGAGGGGAACAGACCGCAACTGACATTTCAGAATGGGGCTGACGATCGGAAGGTCAAATATGCGCAGAAACTTTGGGTGGAATCCCTCGAATGCCTTGAGTACCTCTTCGCGGGTCGCCGTTGGAAGCCAATCTGTCCTCCGACTCTCAAACAAAATTCAGACGAAGGGGATGGTACGACTTGCCTGGTTCATCGTGGTCCGCGTCCGTAAAGTAAGCCACAACATTGAGCAGAGTACCATCACGGACGGGGTAGATGAAAAACATCCGGAACGTTGTTCCTTCTCCCCGCCATGAGACACTTCTGGCACCATTCAATTTGCTCTCCACCAACCACCGAAGCTCGGGGATGCGGTTCAACGCAGACGCGTCGAACAGACAACGGAAGCACGATAAACCCTGGCTAAATGGCTTGATGGGGCGGCCGACGATGCTAGAGCGTATCGTGGACTTCCATGCAGAACATAGTTGAATCGCGCACGTTCCGCAACAGAACGAATACAACACATACATTGATCCCGTCTGCGCCGACGATGAGATCCGCGTGGACAGTCTCCCCGCTGGTCAAGGTAATCGACCCTGCATCCGGGTCGCACGCTACGATTCTGCTGTCGAGATGCAGCTGCGCAGGAGGGCCGTGTCCATCACCAATAGCCAGCCGCTTGAGTTCATCGTGCAGATCACCTCGGTGACACACTAAGGACTATTGGATTTCTTCATGTGAAGTCATCTCTGAATTTGTCGAGAACGGCGGCGTACACGGATGTCAGGAACTTCTGCTTTAGTAGTCCATGGCCATGGTACGGGGTCGTCTCCTGATTGAGCGTCAAATACGACGATCTGGCATTGGGAAGCTTCTTCAAAATCGCCGAGCCAGGCTGCCCATCGACGTACCCCATCAAAGTCAACACCTCTCAGATTTTGTCGTGAGATTCCATAGGCTTTCAAGACGCGCATGGCATTAGTCTGGACAGACACCCCGGCCCCAATCTCCGTTTTGTTTCGCGACGCTTCAAATATCTGCATTATGTATATCAAGTCAATCGTAACCATTGAAATGGTCTACTCGCCCTGACAAGATGCCCTTGGGCCCGGAGAGCGAGGGCGGCGGCGAGCCCGCCAATGCCTGCCCCAACAATCGATACCTGCAGTGGCCGAACTGGGGAAGCCATATCAACAATCGCACCACGGACTAATCCCCCCGCGCTTTTATGAACCCTCGTCACATGGCGCGGAGTCGAAACCATTTCAGGGCGTCGAGAACCCCAGTCAGAACTGGACTCTACGTGCGCACTTTACACGAATTAGCCGTTTAGCCAAAGGGCACCCGATAGCCGCGAAATGACGGGGCCGATTATCCAGGGGCACGAGTCGGTCCGGCCCGTTCCGAAAAAACATGGGACTATTTTTCACCTAGAAATTCGAGAAGAGACAGTCGCCGCCAGTAGATACAAGTCATGTATACTTTCGTTCTTCTGTTTCTTTACTTCTCCGCCGGATCCGTGAAAGAAAAATGTCGAACAACTGCAATTTTGGCAGGCAAAGCAAGGACCGACGTGAGTACTTCCCCAGCAGAGATCTAGAAGTAATTGGGTAAGTGCGCAGCGAGCACGTAAGTGTGAGTGGTTTATTAACATCGTTGTTCAGGCCTTGCGTAACTCGAAATCGGATTTGGGGTCTCGGATAAGCTCTCCCGGGTGGCAACGCGGCTCGTATCGTGACACACGTAAATATGCAAGGTGTCGAGATCGATTTCTACCGTTGAATTAATGGAGTGCAGCTTTACGGAAAGCGTAGGAGGCCATACTATACATATGCAGACTCTAAATCTGCGAGAGGATTCACTGTAATATTAGAGCACAACCCACGTTCCACAATTAAAGTCATACGCCTTGACTACTGAACCCCAGGTTGGCAGCAGTAGCATGCCAGCGCCGAGCGCGCCCGGGCAAGATGTCCTCGTCGCCTACGAGAACCGGCGGAAGAGTAAACAGGTTAGGTGAACCACCTTCAGCAGGAACAAACGGTTGACGAGACTCCGAAGACGGACGTTGCCGGACACTGCCAATTTCCGAGCCGTCGTCATCCAGCGATAGCAGACGTTCCAGAACGTCACTGGGTGGGAAAACGTCAGACCACAAATACATCAAAATGAGAAGACAACGCGCATATAAAAACCAGGGGCCGGCCAGCTATTGATCTCAGTAAGACTTTCGAGTGAATACTATTCAAACACGTACCGCTGCTGCTGGGACTCGAGCACTTCAATCGCCGTACGTACGCGCGCGATGTCATGCCGTGCCTGAGCCACATCTTCCTCGTCATTCCACGCATCGAGCAGCAACACCATAGCCGCATCGAAGACCTGGATCTGTAGCAAAAGTGAGATTATATGATTGGGACAGTCACATAGGGACACATACCTTGTTGAATAACAAGGGATTGTGCGGTCTTCTGGACCGGTGGATGTTCGCAACACGGATACATTCGCGTGCGGCATTTTTGCAAATCGAGTCGACAGGAAGCGACTTTCCGTGTTCATCAGCCAAACGTGAGATCGAAGTTGGAGCCTGGACGGACTCACGGGATCACGGGACCGCGTAGGATAGATAGGAGCGGCAGGGCGATGGAGAAGCATCAAGGTGTAGTAATAGAGGCAATGAAGCGTCGCAGATTGGTCGAACGACAGCGCATGCGTTCGGTCCGGATCCCATGAAACTAAAAACCGATATTAGCGTTGGCAGAGAGAGATTCACGGGCACGCACGGTTTTTTGGAATGGATTTGAACCACTGATTAAGTAAGGCATCCACTTGAACAAGGGAAAGCGGCGAGAGCAACGCCTTGACGGGCACTTCAAAGGTGGCATTCTGACCTCCCGATCGATACGGGAAAATTGGACCTGATGTAAGACAAAAACTCACCACCAATCTGAGAACAAAGTTCTCGAGCCGGTACAAGTTGAGATAACACATGAAAAACGTAAGGTCCGTCGAAGGCTGTCTCGCCGTGTCTTGGCGAAGAAACTGTGACGGAAGTTTTATATGAATCCTGATTCAACATTGAACGACTGGTGTGTTGCAGCAAAGGCAGACCTACTCAACCGGATTGAGCTCAGCCGGCCGCCCCAGCGCACCGCTGAGCTGTGCCTCGAATAATAACAAAATCCTGAGCCGTAGATTCAGCTTTTCGGCGGAAAACAACTGGGCTGCCCACTCGCCAAAGCGCACGCTTCTCCAGCTCCTCCTCGACAGTGATGGGCTCCGTGGGCTTGCGTCGATGTGCGCCGACGTCTTGCGCAAGACAAAGCCCAAAGCCAACAATGGACCAGCAGGTGCGAATATTAGCAGTGCAATGGAGAAAATGTGCGGCGAGCTAGATGGCAATCATCAGTTGACTTTCCGACGTTGGCGATCAAACGACGCACGCAATATGACTGCAGATCGTACAGTGTTGGTTGTTGACGCAAGGAGTGGCCACAGAGCTCGACTTGGTTGTAAAACTTCCACGCCAGCTGTTCACGGTCTTTGGCAGAAAGACCGGAGTCCGTAGAGTAGAGCGATCCCAGAGCACAGACAAGCAGTAGAATCGAGGCGAAGCCCGGGTTGTGTTCGTATAACCGTCGTTCTATCCCCTCTTCAAAACGGTTTCGTTCCAGCAGCGGTAAGAACGGGTCTATTTGTAGAAAATACAAAGAGACGAGGGAAAGCATGAGATGCTTCTCGGGGAAATCTTGAGGACTGGGTGTGTGAGTATGCAGCTACAGTACTCAAAGTCAATCAGATGTAGCCTGACAGCACGAAAGAGAGCCCAAACAGGTTGTAGAGTCCAGCGTTCGGGAGTCGAGGGAGTTGGAGAAGGTGACTTCGCCGTTGCCCATCCTTTCGCTTTTTCTGAGACGGCAGTCTTGGTGAGAATGGCTGTGCTAGATTTCCCTTGAAAGCCGGCCGGTGCCTCTAGAGAAAGTGAACGAAAACTCTCCGCGAAATCATCGAGGATGACAGAGTCGTCCGGATGAGGAACGATCGGTTCTACTAGGCTTCTCATCGCTTTTAAATACAGCAACGGCCCAGTATTTTGACGAGCTGTCTGTAGGAGCTGTTCTGCGAGCTCCAAACGCGCCTTCAGACTTTCGATATAGGGATCTGAGAGGATGTGTTCCTTCACGAATAAATGAGAGGCTTTTGATATCCATGAGGGCGAACAATCATACCGGGAGGAAGTTCGCATAGGTGCATGTAAAATTGTGGTGGACGCAATGACTGCACGGGTCCCCTCCGTCGCCTGTAATTTTCAGTAACTAACGACGTGATGGAACAGATTGCTTACAGCGTCCTAACGCAGCAAGGGTCATCATAATCAGGCAGCTGGTAATAGACATTGGCAAGTGAACGCACGTCGTCTTTGCCTGCACATGTGGCATGCGCGCTTCCGTTTTTGTTGCACCACAAGATGGTTCACCGACATGATTGCGCTCAGCAAAAGCTGGGCGGTGCAGGGCCGGGTGATCGATGTGATCACTGGCTCCGTCGTAGACGTAGCGCTCACTATTACATGTACATGGTGCTATTTTAGAGAGGCAGCCACTGTACTCAATCTTCAAGCTGACCAACAGTCTTGTCTCGCAGGGCCCCGGGTGCTTGCGAAATTTCAAATCGGCGCATCAGGCCGTAAGAGACTAAGAGTGCAAAGAGTGGACCACGCAAGAAATGAGGCACAGTTAGCTTTTTTCCGAAGGTATAGCTCAGAATTCGGACCATGTTGCTAAGCTAGCTGTTGAACGGTTGGTATGGAGGGAGTAGATGCTAAAGGCGAATATATACAGTGTTCGCCAAAGGCCTAAGGCCTTAAACCTTTAAGGCCTTAAGGAGGCCTTAATTAAGGGCTTAAGAATTTGCAGCCAGCCTTTAAGCCCTCCTTAAGGCCTTAAATTATCACGTGCCAGGTCTCGGCTAGTATCGGCATTTGCTCCAGTGGTCGGCCCGGTGCCAGTGACCCGGCAAACATATTAACAGCGAGATTCATCCACCATGCAAGCACAGCAGAACAGGCTAGAGGTGCCTCCGAGGGACGCTGCCTATTGAAGCACTGATGGATATCTGACAGAGACTGTTCTGAGTGCGTGGGAAAAATACCTTAAGGCCTTAAAAGCGACCTTAAATTTAAGGGCTTAACCTTAATTAAGGCCTTAAGACCTCCGGGATACCCATTTAAGGGCTTAAGGGCGAACACTGAATATATATACTTACCTCGTTAAGCTCGGATTCATGCTAACGGCTATCACCGACGATCACATCATTCATCGAATTACCTGCTTCCCACTCCCATGACGGCCTTTGCTCAAACATCGCAGGTGCTTCGCTCAAGATCCACAAGTTCCGGAAGTTTACCGCAGGTAGCAAAAGCGAAGGACTGTCCGAACTCCAGAAAATCCAAAAGTCAGCCTAGCCGTGTGCTCCTCGTTTTCCGCAAGATCTCCGAGGTTTACAAGCTCTGTTTGCTCTGTCTTGCCCTACTCGCTATTATATCGTATTGGAAAATCTGGCCGGTCACCTCGGTGGCACCTCTCCGACTCCCGACATCTCACACGGACGCCAGTCGCAGACATCTCAGGAACAGCAAATCGCATACTCAGTCCTTCGGTCAGAACCGCCATCGACCCTCGCAAAGTCCCGCTGGTAGACCGCTCAATTTTACAAAGGCTTGCCGAACTGGAGCTATCTCCCGATCCTGATGAACGTCCCTACTTCGCGTCAAGCCACCACCGGCCACCCATTGTCACACGTATACCGGAAGCCAGGAGACCAGTTGCAAATCTGGACATATGCAGCGACGGCCAACGCTGCCGCTTCCTTCTGCCTCTCCGGATCGCCGAGCAAGAGTCCAAGGCACGCATTCACTTCATGGAGCTCCTACAACTCGCCCAGAAGCTGGACCGCATCCTCGTGCTGCCAAACGTTGGGAAGAGCCGTATGGGCGCATGCTTCAAGTTCGAATTTGAAATGTACTATGATCTGGAGAGGCTGGCCGAGGAGCTGGAGGCACCGCACACACTGATCAAGCAGCAAGTCTTCCGGCGCTGGGTTGAAGCGACGGCGCCGTCGGGGCGGCTTGTGTTCCTTTCCGCCACCCCCGATCCGAGCGAGGACCCTGCGACATTCTTCAACGACGGTGTGACCATCCGCGTCGGTGCTCCGGGTAACAACACGGATCTTCTCCCAGGGTGTTACCCGAGATTTCATGCTCTGCGTCTCGACGGTAATGCACCACTTCACATTCACCTCAAGACCAACACGCACCCATGGCCAATCGGTGCCTCCGTTCTGGATGCGCTCACCCGGCCCGACATCCAAGCCGCCGCCTCCCCCTCGGTATCCTCAGACCCTGCTGTTCTTGTTTTCACATGGGACCTCCGCTACCCGATCTTCCGCCAACCCCCGCCCTTCCGCGACTTCACTACGCTCCTCGTCTGCAAGCCCTCGCCGCCTTACTCGCCCCGCCTGCTCCGTACGCGATGGTCCACTGGCGCATGGAATCCGTCTCCCCGGATTCGCTCCCGGACTGCGCACATGCCCTCGTCGATACGCTCGCGCGACTCCCTTCCTCTCTCCCCGGTTCCAGCGGCATCCGCTCGCTGTGGTTCGCCAGCGACTACCCGTACGCGGTGCACCGCCGCGCGCTTCCGGGCCAGGATTACGGTGCCTTTGCTGCTCTGGGGGCGCCAGCGGCGGATGTGAAAGCCAAGTCAGGCACCTTCCGTGATCTGGGCCCGCAGCACGCGGAGGCGGTGGGTAACTTGGGCGATGCGTTCACGGAGGGCGGGGAACTCGAGGGGTGGGAGGTCGCGGAGCTGACGGAGGGGCGCGTGGCGGAGCTGGATCTCACGGCTACTGGTTATGGGGCTGGGACGCAGAGCTCTTGGAGGACGTGGGGGTGCACGGAATTGTGGACAAGATTATTGGCATGCGGGCGGCGTTGTTTGTTAGCGGGGCGGCTGGTTGTGCGCGGGCAAGGTTAGCCCTCGGATTTGTCGTCTTATCTATCTTGCCTGGGCTGATTTCTTCTTGCGGGCAGCTCTTTTACAAGACAAATTGTCGATGAACGGCAGGCAGCACTCCGGAGAGAGGAGACGGGGCTGCAAAATCTCGTCGAGCACTTTGGCTGACAGAGAGCAGGCCGTGCCACTGTGGATCACGCTTTGGCATTTATTGTACCTGGGATGGCCTCGTCCTTCGTCTCTTCGTTTCTCCGTCTGTCCCCTCTGCCTCCGCGCGTTCACACAACCGAGGGCAGGCGCGCAGTGCCGTGCATCGTGTACGCTTGACCTGTACCCCTCCTACGATATGGGGCACCTGTGCTTTTCAAATCATGTCGATAGCATATTATATCCTTAGATCGATGACTATGAGTTGGTAAAACATCCAAACTCGACGACATTATTGGCAAGCGCCGACATATGTTTGTGGTCAACCGTGACTGCGCACAACTCCCACTGTCGACGTGTGCGGCAGCCTGTCAGCAGCCGGCGCCGCTCATCCCAATTATGAAACGTGTCTGCAAAGAGCTGCAAAGCTGCTACGGATCCTGAAGCGGTCCGCTGATCAGCTGGTCCCGGAGCACATGCAGCACAAAATCCCGAATCGATCGTTGACTATCGTTGATCCCTGACAAGAATGTCTGCGCAGGAGCCCATTCCCGTTTACACCAATCTCACTGACCTCTATGCAAGTCTGGGAACATCACTGGACCATGTTGAACGCTGGAACAATTTAACGGTGGAGTTCGAGACGCGATTTGGGCAGAGACCAACTTATATCGCACGAGCACCTGGGCGCGTCAAGTGAGTACGCTATTCTGTCCATGTTTCTGTTTCTCACGTCGGCTCAGTTTGATAGGTGAATATATCGTTGTCGAAAATGAGGTCGCCACTGGACTGCGCGTTTAGGGGAACATATCGATTACGCCCTGTTTGGCGTCTTGCCAGCTGCCGTCGAACGGGATATACTCATCGCTTGCGCGCCCCGCGAGGTACCCGCTGTCTCGCCCACCGACGAGGAGCATCACGCTCCAGGCAGCGTTATCGCCGAGAATTTGCACCCGAAGTATCCCCGCCAGGTCTTCGCTCCCGCTCCCAAGACCAATGTCGATGACGACGTGCACATCGAAGGATGGCATCTAGACATACCTCAGCAATTACGCTGGGAGAACTATGTCAAAGCAGGATACTATGCAAGTCTTGCATTTCTAATCGAGTAGACTTCCACTAATTTGTTACTCTAGGGAGTTTTGAACGAGCACTTTACTGGGTCGACAACGCACCCGATACCTGTCGACATGCTAGTTACTGGCTCGGTACCTGCGGGATCAGGGCTGTCCTCGAGCGCTGCCATGGTGGTCGCGAGCACGCTGGCTTTCTTGGCAATCAACGGAAAGGTCCGCTAAACAACGAGCCATTTCGCGAACTGACGATCTCTTCGTAGTTGGACAACAGCGCCGAGAAGATCACCAAGGGTGAACTGGTCAAGATGTCGATGGAGAACGAGAAGCGTGTTGGCGTGAACAGCGGAGGGTACTACATGTTCGACTTTCCCGTAATGTCCATTTACGTTCCCGCAGGATGGACCAAGCGGCCTCCGTCATGTCCGTACCCTCCTCAGTTCTGTACATCGCGTTCTATCCCTCTCTCACGGCGTCTCCCACGCCTCTCCCTGGTGCGATATCCCCTTGTTAACGATCCTCTTCCACTCCCTAACAATTGTTCTCAGGCGGCGCTGTCCTCGTTTGCGCCCACTCACTCAAAGTATCCGACAAGGCGCTCACTGCCAAGCAAGGCTACAACCTCCGCGTTGTCGAAACCCTCGTCGGCGCACGCGTCCTCGCGCGGACGCTTGGACTCTCCGTCGGCCCGCGCGAGAAGATCACGCTCCGCGAGGTCGTCGGGCGTCTCACGGACGAGAAGGACATCGGCGCCGGAGGCGCGGGGATGGACGTCGACGCGCTGATGGCGGTGCTGAAGCAGATGGAGGCGGCAGTGGAGAAGCTGAAGCCTGCGGGGAGCACCCATGCTGAGTTTGGGGCGACGATGGAGGAGATGGTTGAGATGTCAGGGTTGTCAAAGGAGGAGTTTCACGAGGTCTATATGTCGTGGGTCGAAGGTAAGTTGTCTTGATTTGTCTTTTCCTTCGTCCTGATCTTCATCTCACTCGCAGTCGACGCGACGCACTTTAAGCTGTACAAGCGCGCCAAGCACGTCTATTCCGAGGCCCTGCGCGTCCTGGAATTCCGCAAACTGTGCCTCGACGCTGCGGCAGCGGGCCCCGCGGCGGACGGAACGTCGCGGTCCTGCAGGATCTCGGAGCGCTGATGAATGCTTCGCAGACCAGCTGCGCAGACGACTATCAGTGCTCGTGCGATGAGCTCGACCAGCTGACGCAGATTGCGCGCGAGGCGGGGGCGTACGGGAGTCGGCTTACAGGTGGGATTTTTCCTTACAATGCGGTATGGGAATCCTTGCTGACGCTGAGGGCGCTGTAGGTGCAGGGTGGGGCGGGTGCACGGTCTCGCTGGTGCCTGAGGCGCGGGTCGATGCGTTCATCAAGCAAGTCAGCGAGCGGTATCCGCCTTACAAGGGGCTGGAAGGCGAGGCACTCAGCGAGGTGATCTTCGCGACAAGGCCGAGTAGCGGGCATGTGGTGCGTAGTACTCGTTATTCTTCTTAATCAAGGCTCATCGGTTCGATAGTGTACAGTTTCAACGGGCAGGATTGAATTCAGGGAAAGAAAGGATGGTGTATGTATTGGTATGTAATCCCCAATGCAGGCAAACTCTGCGACCCGCTTTATTTGCGTAGCCAGATGGGGTATCAATGATCATGGTCCTTGTTGCGGACATAGCTCAGGTTGGGCCGGACGAAGACTACCGCACTACTAGTGGAGACGCTTCGCTTTGTACGCCCGGTATCAGTATCAATGCAATACATCGGACGCCAGGTGAACATACACCCGTCCTGGCAAAGGTGCCGCCGTCGCACTTGGAAGAACGTCGTTTCAGGACATAACTGCTCCCAAATTTTGCACCACATTTTATGAAACGAACGACTTGACACCCTGGTGCGCGTTCATGTGGTTCCTCCAGCTGTGTCTGGCTGTGAAGTCGCTAATTCCTCTGCTTTCCGGAATTCAAAGCAGAGACGCGATGAAAATGTGGGTGTCGCAATACCTCTGATTGCCTGAATTTGACCTATTTCTCGAAATAGAAAAGCCCACATGGACCAGGTGCTGGCGCAAGCCAAGGTCGAGGTCTCAGCCACTTCGAATGCATTGGAGCCACAGAGAGCATACTTACGAGAAGCGATTTGCTACTATCATGGCGAAGGATAAAGGTACTCTACTTGTCTTGCATCTGGACACAGTACTGCAAAGTATCTGTAGTTCCAGGTGCAAAGGGACGCAAGGCGAAAGCGGCTAAAGGCGAAGGTGAAACCTCCAGCGAGGACGAGACAGACCTCAGCGAGGTGGAGTGATCAATCGAAGAGCACGGTACTCCTCCGCACGAGCCGAGCTGACCGCGACCCAGACCTGAACGTTTGCCTGATTGCCTCAAAAAGCTGCCGACAAGGTCGTGGAGGATCAACCCGATCCACCCTCTCCAGATCCAGATCTGACAACTCCTCGGCCTCGTACAAAGACTTATCGAAGCAAATCCGTGTCCAAGTCGCCTATGTGGACGCTTTGTCGCCGGCACGAAGTCCAGACGGCGCCGTTGCAACACCTGTCAACAAAAAACGTCCGAGAACACAGAATGAGGAGGAGGTCCACAGTGCTCATGGTTCGGTAATTGCTGAAGACGATGTACCTGTACGGTAAATGACTCCTGCGGGGAGTATGCAGGTCCGCGAAAAGCGCGCCCGACACTGACGTTTTTCTTCTGTTTGACTGCGAGGAATTCCTCTGAGTACTTACGAGTAATGCTTAATTATTTATCTCACCTTCTCGACGTCGCTCTGCATTTGCTCTCGATGTATGTATGTTCATTACAATGTACCCTACACTGTGATAGTATGGATCATCCGCTTCGGTCAATGAGTACGCGGATTAAATCGATGTGTGGTAGGAAAACGAATGAACGGACTGGATGGTGGTGACAACAAAGGAAAGCAATGCAACAACATGAATAATAAATTACTCGTCAAGCATTTTGAGAGTGACCAACATGGCATCCCGCTGAGATATCGTTGGATACAGCACGAGAGAAGAAATGTAAGTTACTCACGTCGGCGATCATGGCGGAAAGCGCTTCCGAAAGTTCAGAGTTCCCAGGTAGAGAAGAAGGGCGACTCGCATCGGAGCGACGTCGCGGCCGCAAAGCGAGGGTAGAGAGGAGGGGGTTTTCGATGTCACTCGATGCACTCATGATCAACGAAGGTGATTTGCGAGACGATTTGTCGGGTAAGGGAATCCCGAGCATCGTGTACAACTCGTCTTTAACTCGATCCAAAGTCCCCCTTTTGGAAGATGGAGTCGAAGAAAACTACGAAAGTGTGAGATGGCCCCATTCGAAAACAATCAGAGAACTCACAGCGGATGTACGAGTCGAAAGGTCGGTCATGATGTCATCCAGGCGACCCCGCGGAATAGGGGGGACAGGAGGAATATCTTCCGCTGTCGCCGACGTCAAGCCGTTAGAGCTCACTCGGTGTCCACCGATGCTGCTAACAGACGATCGCCGACTAGAAGCGGAGCGTATACCGGCTCTGGAAACGCGGTCACTCGATATCTTCACCGCAAGCATCCTACTAGATCGCTTGCTATGCGAACCGGATCCCGGCGAAACCGGATCCATTCTCTCAGTCAGGTCATCGTAATCATTCGCGACATCGATGGCCTGGGACCACGCCTCGTCTCGTTCCGCCTGCAGGGTTTCCACCTGAGTTCGCAGCTCGGCCGCCTCTGCGATCTGCTTCAAAAAGCTGGCATTCAGCTTGCGGAGAGCCATAGAAAGCGCGCTGGCCGAATGGACCTCACGCAGCGAGTTCAACTGAGCAATCTGCTCATCAGCGGAATGCAATTCCTCTGCCAGCCGGTCCAACTCCGACGAGATCTCCTTCAGGTCTTCCACAACGCGAAGCGTTTGATCCTCGGGCTCCGTCCCATCCAGTTGCGCGGTCAAACTCGAGAACAAAATCGCCCGCCGCCGAGTGAGCATCTTATATCGTGTTTTAACATCTGACCGTTGCACCTCAAGACGGTGAAGCTCATCCGGGATATCGTTGTCTACAGCTTCTAACCGGAGAAGCCGAATAGACGACGCCTCCGCGGATTGGCGGATAGCCCGAGAGACGATACCCTGCAGCTGGGCGGAAGAAAAAGTCCACTTTGCGGCATCCATCGTGTACCCACGCCACTCTACCGAAGATGTCTGGAATTGTGGTGACGAGTCATGACGACTCGCGCCCGGGACAGTGCTCTCAATCGAAGATACCGAGCCGTTGCGGTTGCGGCCGTAAGTTGGCGCTATGGAATGCGTGGCGCTTGGCCGGCGTGGACCAATGGGAAGCGGAGGTCGCGATAGGCCACGCCGGCCACGGTTCGGGCTAGCGACTGTGGACTGAATCGACAGCGATTGTTTCTCGCGCAGCCGGATCAACAAACTGGACGGAGAGAAACTGTCGGGATATCCACCTGAACCACCGGTACTCGGCGTCGTGCGATCAGAGTCTCGGCCGCTTTGGCTTCTATATATGGCGGTGTAATAGGGCGGAGGGGACCCAAACGATGAATGCGACGAGCTGTCGGACCCACGCGAAGCAGGCGTGAGTACTGGGACGATATGCGACGACCAAGGGACGTGTCCATGGGGACTGGTGGAGGAGCGAGCACAGGGGGCGGCCGAGATGGAGGCACAGAGATAACTTGAGAAGGCGCTGGGTCCTGCACCGGCGGCGGTGACGACGAGGGGATATGAGAGGGAGCGGCTTCTTCGGTGAATTCAGGAGGTGCAAGAGAAGGAGTAGATCTGGGCGAAGACCGCCTCGAACGCGGTTTGGGTGGCAGAGAAGGTGCCGGAGAAGCCTTGGGCAATTGCTGTGAAAGCGGAGACGAGAAGGAGGATGCGGCCTCCGCAACCAAAGGCGCAGCTTCGACAACTGGTTCTGGCGGCACTACGGGTTCAAGAGGCACAATCGGCCCAGACACCGAACCTCCAGGCGAATCCGGCATCGCAGGCAGAGGTTTGAAATAATGATCTTCGGCAACAGGAACCCCCTCATGCACAGACCTCGCATGTGAGTACGAGTGGTGCGAGTCTGATGATTGCGAAATCCGGTGCAGCGACTTGGTTTGCGCAGATTGAACGCTGTAATGAACGCCGGCTCTGGCGGCTCCGAGAAAGCACCGCTACTCGATGGGGACCCAGGGTCAGCCGTTGGTGACTTCTCATTGTCATGGAGGGGGCTGACATCTGCTCTAGGTGCCTCGCGAGGTTGCTCCTGTATTTCCTTCACCTTCGGAACCGCTTCCGCTTTCGCGGCAGACTCCCCATCACCTTCGTCCTCCTTCAAAGCCTCCTTCAGCACATTTGCCGTAGCCGCCGACACGAAGATTGCCGTGCTCCGATTCCGCTCGCGAGTCAGACTCGCCTGACGCGAATGCCTCGCCCGCGCACAGTCGTCGCCGCTCTCGTCAACAAGACCTGCTGCGCAAGGCTCGTGAAACCCGGCCTCGAGCCGACGGCCGTCTGTGGTAGCGGCGGCGGGATCATCGAATTGCGGTCGGACGACGAGTTCGGTGGGAACGTTGACCTAAAGGCGCTCGGCGTTTCCGGAACGTCTGTTCCCTCGCGAGATGCTCGTCGTGCTCTTCAACGGGAGTAGAGGCTGCGGAGGAAGAGACGAGCGGAGACAGGCTGATATTGTACGTGTTCAGATCGCGCGAGTCGCGCACGACAACGACGGGGCTAGGAGCGCTGCTAGACCGTTGGCGATTGAAGATGTTACGAGAGGGAGATAAGAAAATGTCGCCGGTTCCCGAGTCCGGAGAGGGAACGGTGGGTATCAACGCGGGGTCGAGTGTGTCAAGAGTAAAGGAGGTTGAGGGAGGACAATAGGAGAGAGTGCACGCTAAGCAGAGATATCAGCTAGATACACGGCTATAGAAGAACAAGACGCACGGGGAACGACCGCCGACGTTCGATGCCGATGGGAAGGAGAGTCGGATGTGGTGGAAGACTGCGAATGTCGCCTGGTCGCCAATCCATGTGCCCTAAAAACCAAAAACCAAAACAAAAGTGATCAACACCTCACTCTGTCATGATAGAGCATAAGCACGCACCACTACCCGTAGATGGCGCCGGCGATGACGACAGCGACACCTTCCCATTCGCCGTCCGCCTCGACGGTAACGAATTCGGTGTAAGCTGGGAGCACGACTCCTCCGTAATAGGTGAAAATGCAGGCCGGAAGCGATTTAAATCAGCCAGGACGTCCGGTGTCGGGGATCAAAAGCGCTGCTGCTCTGCGGGTATGGGCCCGGACTGGGCTTGAAGTTGTAGTAGTCGAGCACATTGTCGATGTTACGCGAGGACCGCGCCTCGGATGGGGTTGTCGAGGTTTGGCCGACATCATCGTTCCTCACTACCATGCTACTTGTGCTGGCACGAGAGCCGGACGGAAGGAGCCTTGGTGCATGGAGTTCGGCGTTGCTTAGGTGTAAGGTGTCCTCGCCACCATTCAAGCCTCTCGTCTCGCCGAAGTTGTTCGTGGCTGGAAAAGGCATGACGGCTTCGGGACGCTCGCCATCTTCTGCGGGGATAGTGAGCCATGAAAGACTTGTCTCGTCGTCCCTCTTTCGGATGACTTCGGGATGCCGGATGGTAATGAGGCCATCTTTTTCTACCAGTGTAAATTTTTGGCATGCGCGATCTAACAACTCCACCGTCTCTCGATATGAAGCGGGAGGATAACCAGGACACTGGAAGCAGTTAACACACGGAAGAAATGGGTGTTGTTCACAGACACTTCGAAGGACATTTTGCCAGTCGTCGTCGTGGCTCATCACAACTTCTGCATCGGGGAACTAGGCATCTCAAGTTAGACGAAACATGCCAGATGAATGATAGTTTACTTTGCGCAGGATAAAGTTGTTGATTATTTGGGACGGGTGAAAGAGCTGTAGGAGGTACTAAGTTAATGTCGCCGTCTCAACATGCTCGAACTCACATCTTTCACTGGGCAAAGCTCGGATATTGTAACATCGTGCAGCGAACCATCGTTGAGTTGCCCCGTACACTGCTTCCCTCCGGCGTATCCACTTCCTCCGGATAGTCCAAAGGTCCATGATGAAAAAGAAAATGGTCCCTGAGACCCGTACGGCACGTAATCCTTGTTGTAGCGTCCCAGTCTGGAGTCCACAATCTGGGAGATCTCGACGCCTTTGAAGAGCTTTCCCAAATGCTTCCTCCGAGCGAGATCGAAAAGCGGTAATGAATATGGTTTGATTGAGAGGCACCTCATCCCGGGATAGCACCAAAAGTTTTTGTTCGAGCTGGTCCTGAGGCGGTCCAACGATACTTCTGGTGGGTGACGCCATGTCTTCACTTCTCGTCTGTTCGAAGGTAAGTCGAAACGGAGACTGTGTAGTATGATCATGGAAAGCAGCCATGCCCCATGCTCGAGTCTTTTCCCAGCCGGTGACGAGATACAAGGAACCATTGGCAAGTCGACGCCCCCTGGTGCCATTAACGTATTTGTACCAGTGTTCGGCATTTTGGCGAGCGTATTGCACCATGTCCTCCAAATTGTCCAGTTTCTCGCCGTGTGATCCAAGGGGAATGGCCAACACCGCACCCTGACGTCCACTACAGTGAACGCGAAAATTCTGAGATTCGCTACATGGTACGTTGATGAATCAGGAGCGGCGAGCACTTGACCGCAGCTGACGTACCTTTCCGAAAGCTGGAGATCTAGTCTCTGCACAGAAGGCGGCGTCGAAACATAATCGTCCGCGCAGTAATCCAGCGGAGTGACGTCTGCTGGGTTGTAACGGGGCGTCAAGGGAAAGAATTTTTCAGGAGTGCCGATGGCGTTAATTGGGTCGTCCGCAGAGAGGTAAATATTGAAGAAAAAATCAAATATCCCATCGGAGGTGACTCTTCCAACGTCGCCGATAGCGACACCCCGTCGTTGATACTCTTGCGGAAGGTTCCCCCGAGGCCCGGGAGTGTACAGAGGAAAGCCCCCCTTGTCTGCACATCTGGCTACAGTAGCTTCCGCTCTCGGAATAGACATCCACAGGGTTCTCCATCCATTGCAGACCACTGTTTGCGAGCTGCGGAGCATCCTACAAATATTCAGGGAGGGAAAATATGAATCAAGTATCGACGCACTAACGCGGCACCTCGCAAGTCCTGGACTGTCGAGCTTCAATGTAGTCACCCACGAGTTGTCAATAGAGAGAACGCTCACTAGCAGAAACGGGTGGGTGTACATTCATGTTTCCCAGCACGAAGTTCGACCTTTCAATGCCGAAACGACTGGAATTGGGGAACATCTGCCAGAGACTACAGGGTCGTTAGTTCCAAGCCCCACGTAGTGGAAGAAATATGTCTGTATCATACGCACCTCCGTTCGTCTGGCTCTTCTTCCTCTTCCTCTCGCTCTTGCTCCTCGTCCTCCGCTCTTCTCCGCCTCCTTTGCTGTCTTCTCCTCCGGGGATTCGAAATGTATTCATTGCTCGAGTGAAAAGGGATTTCCGCAGAATATGGGTTTGCAACGGCGTAAGGTATTTCCGTGGCATATGAGTTTCCGACGGCATAAGGGTCCTCCATGGGAGAACACAGGAGAGACGTAGTCTCTTAAGGCAGTGGGAACACACAGCTACTCAGATATTAGCAGATGCCGAACCTTCTGATTGCGGCGCGGACGCTCACTTCTGATTTTCTACTTCGCGCGACAGCAAAAGATAGGAAGAGAAGAACTCGGAAGATATTGTAGATGGAAAACAGCCGTGCCGTGCTGTATGACGCCATATTCCCTTGCCAGAAGTCAACGAGTCTCCGTGTCATCGCTGAACGACAGCCGACGTTTTCGTATTGTACGATGAAAAGCTGCGAAGAAAGACCCAGAGAGTTCAGTCCACTCAGCAACCATGATGCTGTAAAGTGGCTGAAGCTTCCTTAGAGGCATTATAAAGAAAGCGGTTTGCGTACATCATTGTGTCAATTTGCGGGAAATGTTCTTTGAGGAACCAATCAAGACATAATGGTCAGTGGCGCGGATTTATTCGAAGAACGGTGTTATCCTGTCGCTGTTGATAAGTTGAAGTTCAAGAAATCTAGGTGAATCGAAACCAACTTCAAGCTTCGGAACGGAGGATATGTGCCGCAGTCACAGTCGCGGTATTCAATTTGATCAGAACGAAAAGATAGTTCAGTCAAGGTTTAGCAAGAGAACTTCACATGACGGAGATGCAGTAGAAAGCTAGCAGTGCAGCGAAGCCGGCAGTGCACGACGACGAGGCGAATCCTCACACCGATGCGCCTGCAAGAGACTGAGAAGACAGGCCTGGGCAAGACTTTGAAATGCCCACTTGAAGGTCTGTAAAATGCTGATCCGAGCCTGAGGTCGCAGTCTCGCAGAAGGTCGGACTCGGAAGTGGAAAAATCGGATGAGTCGGATCACTCCGACTAAGTATTTATGTACCAACTTGGTCGCGGTCGGCCTGAGTCCCTACTAAGTTGGTTGGTTTCTGCTCCATAGTGCCGCAAATCCACTCACTTTCCGATGCTCTAGACGGTAGCTGGAGCAAACAAAACCTTAGAAATGGTTGCTCGAGGTTCACCGACAGGTGAGCACGTTCGCGGCAGCGTTACCGCTGAGAACTTCCACTCAAAGTACCGTCACCAAGTCTTCACCCCGCTCCCCGGACCGTCCTTGAAGACCCGCACGTCGAGGAGTGGCGTCTCGATATCACGCAGCAATTGCGGTGATTTCGTGAACTGACGATCACTTCGTAGCTGGACAATGGCGCCGAGAAGATCACCGAGGGTGAACTGGTCAAGATGGCGATGGAGGACGAGAAGCGTGTTGGCGTGAACAGCGGAGGGTACTACATGCTCGCCCTTCCCGTAATGTCCATTCACGTTCCCGCAGGATGGACCAAGCGGCCTCCGTGATGTCCGTACCCTCCTCGGTTCTGTACATTGCGTTCTATCCCTCCCTCACGGCGTCTCCCACGCCCCTCCCTGGTGCGATATTCCCTTGTTAACGATCCTCCCCCACTCCCTAACCGCTGTTCTCAGGCGGCGCTGTTCTCGTTTGCGCCCACTCACTCAAGGTATCCGACAAGGCGCTCACTGCCAAGCAAGGCTACAACCTCCGCGTTGTCGAAACCCTCGTCGGCGCACGCGTCCTCGCGCGGACGCTTGGACTCCCCGTCGACCCACGCGAGAAGATCACGCTTCGCGAGGTCGTCGGGCGTCTCACGGGCGAGAAGGACATCGGTGCTGGAGGCGCGGGATGGACGTCGACGCGCTGATGATGGTGCTGGAACAGATGGAGACGGCCGTAGAGAAGCTGAGCCTGTGGGGATTGACCATGCTGAGTTTGGGGCGACGATGGAGGAGATGATTGAGATGTCAGGGTTGTCAAAGGATGAGTTTCACGAGGTGTACATGTCGTGGGTCGAGGGTGAGTTGTCTTATCTTGTCTTTTCCTTTGTCCCGATCTCCATCTCACTCACAGTTGACGTGACGCACTTCAAGCTGCACAAGCGTGCCAAGCACGTCTATTCCGAGGCTCTGCGCGTACTGCAATTTCGCAAACTGTGCCTCGACGCAGCGGCAGCGGGTCCCGCGGCGGACGAAAACGTCACGGTCCTGCAGGAGCTCGGAGCGCTGATGAATGCTTCACGGACCAGCTCTACAGACGACTGATATCAGTGCTCGTGCGATGAGCTCGACCAGCTGACGCAGATTGCGCGCGAGGCGGGGACGTACGGGAGTCGGTTCACAGGTGGGATTTCTCCTTATGATGCAGTGTAGGAATGACGCTGAGGGCGTTGCAGGTGCAGGCTGGGGCGGGTGCACGGTCTCGCTGGTGCTTGAGGCGCGGGTCGATGCGTTCATCAAGCAAGTCAGCGAGCGGTATCCGCCTTACAAGGGACTGGAGGGTGAGGCGCTCAGCGAGGTGATCTTTGTGACAAGGCCGAGTAGCGGGGCGTGTGGTGCGTAGTCTTCGTCATTCTTAACCAAGGCTCATCGATTCGATAGTGTACAGTTTCAACGAGTGGGATTGAATTCAGGGAAAGAAAGGATACTTAGTGTATGTATTGGTATGTTATCCATAATGCAGGCAAACTCTGCGACCCGCTTTGTTTGCGTAGCCAGACAGCGTATCAATGAGCATGGTCCTTGTTGCGGACATACCTCAGGTTGGGCTAGAGCGAAGACTACCGCGCATCGGGAGACTAGACGCTAGCGGAGACGCTTCGCTACTTGAACCCGATATCAGTATCAATGGAATACATCGGGCGCCAGGTGAACATGCACTCATTCTTCCGAGTGTCATCCTGGCCAAGGTGCCGCCGTCGCACTTGGAAAAATGTCGTTTCAAGACTGACCGGTCCCAAATTTCGCACCATATTCCATGCAAACCAACTTGATATCCTGGTGCGCGTTCATGTGGTTCCCCAGTTGTGTTTGGTGGTGAAGTTGCGTTCGAGGAGTTTGCAGATGGATGGACCAGCTTGGAGTGATCTTTCCGACGTGCTTAAGCACGGACTACCGCTCAGGTTGTGACAGATCGGATTGGCTGCGATGGTAGAGTCCGAGTCATGTCTTCGGGTTCGGTCTTTACCTCCAAAGGTGAGGCAGAGCTTCGAGAGGAGGATGAAAAAAAGCCCCAAGGCGGAGGAGAGGGTTGTCGAGGAGTCCGGACGTTGTCTCTAGTATTGTCTCGCATACATATACTGGAGCTGCGACTGACAGTTTCGCATTGACTAGGCGGTTTTCTCAGCTTAGTCGTGGAACTCCGGGCAAGGGAGCCCGTGGCTGCGGAGCAGGTTGCTAAGCGTCAGCGCACGCGTCTTCCACATCTCCGTCTCCCGTGAGAGGCGCTCGACCGCCTCCTCGAGCTGCTGCTGGTTCGTTAGCTTCCGCTTGCGGCTGCGGCGTGCTGCAAGCGTTTCCTGCCGCTGTTTGTACTCTATCTTCACCTGGTCAGTGGCCTTGGGTGCAAGGGGCCCTTGCGTGAGCTCATCTTCTGTCTCGTCAGAAAGCTGCGAGTGCGAGCGCCGCTGAGCCGCGGAAAAGGCAGGGACATCGTTCTCCAACGTCATAGAGGGGAGGCATAAGTACGCGGCTGGGTCGGCGCGTAGGAAATGGGGACCATGTTATTAGGATATTGCTTGCGCATGGCGCTGATGGAGGGGTGAGTCCGCTGAGGCCCGACTATCGACGCCAATGTGGTGGACGACGAGGTCGGGGGATTATTGGGATCATAATGACCTGCAGGCTGGGCGTAGCCGTTGTCTCCCGCATCCTTGTTTCCCCCCTCCTCATCCCTTCCGCATCCGTCACTCCCATGCGACATGTGAAGGTGTGCCAGTGAAGACAAGCCGGACATTCCCGCGAGATCAGCGACGGCGGGAGAGCCGGAGTTGTGGTCCTCTTTGTCGGGACCCAAGGTGGCGACACCATCGTTATGCACTACCATACTACGTGTGCTTGCACGAGAGCCGGACGGGAGAAGCCTCGGTGCGCGGAGTTCAGCGTCGCTGGTGTGTAAGGTGTCCTCGCCACCATCCGAGTCTTCTGTCTCGCAGAAGTCGTTCGTGGCGGGAGAATGCACGGCGGCTTTGGCACGCTCGCCGTTCTCTGCGGGGATGGTGATCCATGAAAGACTTGTCTCATCATCCCTCAGGTTCAAGTTTGGGACGACTTCAGAAGGCCGGATGGTGACTAGCCCATCTTTTTCCACCAGCGTAAAATTTTGGCATGCGCGATCCAACGACTCCATCATCTCTCGGCGATATGAAGCTGGAAAAGAACCACCACACTGGAAGGAGTCAACACACGGAAGAAATGGGCGTTGTTTACATACGCTTCGAAGGACATTTTGCCAGTCATCGTCGTGACTCATGACAACTGCTGCATCCGGAAACTAGACAGGTGCATTTAGATGAGAAGAGGGTGGAGGAATCGGAATACATTACCTTACGGAGGATAAAATCGTTGATAACTTGGGAAGGACGAAAAAGCTGAGGTAAGGTAAATCTATTGATCCTCAACCCGATACAGCACTCACATCTTTCGTCGGGGCGAGGTCGGCTATTCCGACGCCATCCGCATCTCCATCTTGTTGCTCCTTGCGAAATGGCTTCCCGGCGGGCCCGCTCCCTCCAGATAGTCCAAGCACCCATGAAATGGTATGGGCCTGAGGCCCGTAGGGCACCCAGTCATTGTTGTTGCGTCCCAGGCGGGAATCCACGATTTGGGAAATTTGGACGTCTTTGAAAAGTTTCGCCCATATGCTTGTCCCAAGCGATATCGAAAAGCCATGTATGAAGACAGTTTGGTTGAGGGGAACGTCTTCTACGGGTATAGATCCGTAACTCTTTGTCCGAGCGGGGCCCGCGGCAGTCCAACGGTACTTGTAGTGGTCGACGCCCATGCCAGGGCTTTGAATGGGTTCAAATGAAACTCGGAATGTGGGCTGAGCTGCGAGGTTCTGAAACGAAGCCCTGCCCCAGACGGGCGCTTTTTCCCATCCAGTGACGAGATATAAGGAGCCATTTGTGAGTCGACGTCCTCGAATGTCATTAGCGTATTTGTACCAATTCTGGGCATTCTCGCGGGCATATCCCAACATGGTCTCCAAGTTGACCAGCTTCTCGAAGCGCGATCCGAGAGGAATGGCCAACACGGCACCCTGGGGTCCGCAACAATCGAAAACAAAACTTTCCATTGCACGAATTTCGCTATAATTATTCATTCTAGTCAGGACCAGACATATCGCACCGGCAGACGGCATACATACTTGTCGGAAGAGCGATTGTCTAGCTTCAGGAGAGAGGGACGAGTCGAAACATAATCCTCGGCGGTATAATCCAAAGGGGTCACGTCTGCCGAATCGTACCGTGGCGATAACGGATCGAAGTTTGCGGGAGTGCCGATGGCGTTGATAGGATCGTCTGCGGAGAGATAAATATTGAATAAAAAATCAAATCCTCCCTCTGAAGTGACACTTCCGACGTCGCCGATGGCAACACCCTGGCGTTGATAATCTCGGGAAGATTCCCTCCGGGGCCGGGCAGATACAGAGGAAAGCCTCGTCCACAGCGTAGCAATTGACTGCAATAGCTCTCGCTGTCTGAACATACATCGGCTTGTCCGCTCTGCACAGGATCTACATGATTCCTAGAAACTGAAGGGTTCTAAAGAATGAGTACAGCAAAAGGAGAACCAATTTTCGGCGTAGACATACTGGTTGTGGCGAGAGTGGCTCTCTCGCTGCGGCAACCACGTATGAGCATTCATATTGCCCAAGATAGAGGCGCACTTGCCAGGAGCATGCTGGAGCGGTGGGTGGATGTTCATATCCCCCAACACGTTTGTAAATTGCGATCCGTCGAAGCCTAGGCGGCTGGCTTCAGTGAACATCTGTGCGGACCTGTAGAGACTATAAATTGGAGCCTGGAGCTGAACAAACGCCTCATACCGAGGAGGAGCCAAGAGAGGCCCATGGGTACCCAAGTGCTGCTCCATCAAAGGTCAGGGAAAAGAGGACAGAAGGCGAGACGGTCTTGTGGGAGACAGAGGTTTTCTTGGATGGTTATGGGAAATATCAGCCATGGTGCTGCGGGGAACACGAGCAACTATCATCCCTTGATAGAGCTCAGCACAGCTCAGTGACAAACGAGAGCTGATAGAGCTCAGTACAGCTCAGTGGGAAATGACCGGCCATATATGTGGGCGATTTGTGCCATACAGCGATTACTGCTGTGCCCAATTTGTGCCCATGGGCGTCGGAGGATATTCCACAGCCTCCCTAGGGTGATTCGCGCTCATGACTTGGTTCAGCGTCTAATGCCCAGATATAAAGCTCCTGAAACGAATCTCGTGCGAGTGCCTGAATCGCTCTGAGTCGCTGACATGGTCTTCAACCTGATGTTTGATTCGTATGATATTTGACCAAGCTGCTTTATCCGTCGAATCGAAAGACGCCTGTTGAATGTTAGACCGAACCAGACATCATGCCTTCCAGAAGCAGCTCATCGTAATATACAGAAGGACGGTCCTCCGGCGCTGGAATGGGTACTTAAGCTCAAGACGTGCAAGTGCAGCCAGCGTCCAAGTCAGAGAGCGAAGGATAGCAAGACGGCCACCCAGCTGTGGCGTAGCGAGACTCGAGGGGCCTCTTTGCAGCGGCCGAATGCAGTCTATGCGTGAATACTATACTTTTATTGAAAGTTCGTCATAGCACGGATTAATTCGAGTTGTGTACAGGGTGCAGAGATAACGTCTGAAGAGTCCGATATCCGATGCATTGAATGACTATCCTTTAAACGAGACCGATGTCAGAAGATAGCAGAAAAGCGGGATCACTAGATACCAGATTTCCACTTCCCCTTCCCAGACCCCTTCTTTCCATACGGCACCGTCTCGTATGCGTTGGGCCGGCTGGGTTCTTCCAGCTGGGTGACCGCAGGTGATTCTGTGTCCCGCACAGCGCCCGCCCCCGTGCCGTCGTCCGAGGGGCGATGGTGGATGTGATTGTGATTGTGGTGTCGGTGACTGCGCCTCGCCCGCCCATCGTCATACGACGAATCCGAGTCCGAGTCAGAGTCTGAATCCGAAGAGTCCTCGTCGCTCGACTCGTCGAATCGCTTCGGCTTGTGGTATATGCAGCATACTGCAGGGGTGTCCATGAGTGCCACGACCATCGAGTCACAAGACGTATTAGAACCGCACGCACTCTTCGACGACTTGCGCCCGCACCCCTCGTTATCGACGACGCCCTCGTCCCACGCGACCCGCGGGCGCGAGCGGCGAGTGCCACCGCCGGTCAGACGCAATGCACCGACGATAGGGTCTCCAGCATTCGACGCTCCACCGGCGTCCTCCTCGCCGGGTGGTGCGTTCGTTATCGTGATAGTCCGCGAGCCGTCACCGGGGGCTGAGGTTCCCGCCGGTCTGCGTTGTGTGGTGTAGGCCATAGAGTTGACGATGATGCAAGGCAAGGTGACGTCTCGGCCAAATGTTAGTGACATGTGATCATGACCGACACGGGCGTCAATCTCGTCGGACTACACAGTAGTGCTGTACAACAAGGATATGCGATTCATTATCGAAACTGTACTACGACAGGAATATCAAAGCAGCAGGCAAATGCAATGTGTGGGGTAGGTATGTGATGGAGGAGATAAATACGATACAATGGCCCGACGACGAGCCCAGATGAAATACGAATATACGAATATGAATGCGATGGATACAGCAGCGATACAAGGATCCTCGGGGCGTGATTCGGAATTGATGGCAATTTTTGCGGTCGGCGAGTCCGACAGGATGAATGACTGGTATGGTAGCGAAAGATTCGTATCTAGCCAGCCAGCCGGCGAGCACGGTATAGTATCGAAGGAAGGGGGAACCAAAATCGAAGATCGAGATCGAGATCTACATGGCGCGAGGTGAGCTGAAGGAGCATCAATAGCCATAGTACACCCTGGTCGCAGGAAACGCGCGTCAGCACATGGTCGTCGAAGGCGGATACAAAAAGGTAGATGACTCACCCTCGCGCCGTCGTCGATATAGGCTGGAAGTCCGTCCGCCCGGACTCGACAAAGTGATCCAGGACAAGCGCCCAGTCCTCCCTCGTGTCCCACGAGATTTTGGACGGGGGGTCGACCTCGACGGGCATGACCTGGCTGACTCCGTCGCACTGAATGATGATGACCGCCGTGCCGATCCACCGTTCGCCCGGCAGCGTTGCTCACGCCGCTGGATGTCGGCGATAACCAGGGGGTCGCAGATGTATGTCCTCGGGACGACGTGGGTCGCTGCGATGGAGAATCTATGATTGCAAGGAAGAAGAGAAGGGAGTCAGATTGATTGATCTAGGTAAAAAAAGTAAGCAGACCCACCGGCGGTGGGACTCGTGGTGCTCAGACGGCGTGAGCTCGACGAGAAGCGCATTTTGGCGGACGTTGGCGGGGATGCGCTTCAACTGGAGCGCCTGGAAGCCCGCCCAGCCGAGCAGCGCGGCGTGCGCGGAGGTAAACTTGCGCAGGCTCTTTGCGAGGTTGTCGTACCCCGAGGGCTGCCTGGCGCTCGACACCTGGTTCGCGGTGTGTTGGCAGATAGCCCTGTGTGATGGCCAGTTGGCCCTCTGGCAATCGGGCGACTGTGGCATAGGTATGGTGAGTACCCTGACGGTCAAAACAAAGAAACGGAAAGAAACTCACGCAATATTGAGTGGTCATCTAAACGAGAGAGGTGTCATATCAGCAAGGCTAGCGGCATTGCACGGAGGTAAGATACGCACGCAGCCGCCACATAATCTGAATTTCGACACAGAGGGTGTCTCGGGGGTGCCGCACTGATCACAGATTCGGTAGCCGCGTGGACGAACGGAAGAGTGGGTGGGAGGAGTGTGATAGTTGGCAGCAGCGGGCTGGGAGTAGTAGGCCATTGTTAACCTCGAAGGAGAAGATCTAGCGGCGGTGACTCGAAGGAAGGATCGAGACGCGATCTGGCTGAGCCCCCTGGTTTGAAATTCCCATTATATACTTGCTGCAAGCGGCTATTTTTCTTTGTGCAAGGCAGCCCAGAGGAATTTCCCGATCGTGAAACAAAAAAGCTATTGTTCATGGCAAGCAAGACAAGACTCCAGATGGGCATTTCGCGCGGGGATATCGTAAGAATGTGGGAGTGCTGATCGCTCAGGAGGGAGCTGCAGGACGCAAAGACAATAGACCGCCGTCACGCTGTCACATCGTGACCCGAAACACAATTGGGCTCGGTGCTTCGCTCGTACCTAATCGAGAAGCCTCAAGGACGCTCTCCGTGCCCTCTTTCACCGTTCTAGACGCCCGCCATACAGCTTTTTTGTTTTCCAAGCCACTGATGTCCTCAATCTTTGTCTTTCCGAACTTTCGATCTTGTGATGCGCTGAGCGCTCCCCGGATCTTGCCACACTTTGCCACAGCTTCCAAGTGGGAGTCGGTGACCCCCGACCCGCAACATTTTTACTCCCGGAACTTCTGGATCTTCATCAGCTCGACGTCTTGAATGATGCATCCCTTCTTTCTATCTGTGATTTTGAAGATGAGTTTTTGCATGTAGAAGCCAGCGTGCATGTATTTTCGACCTCCCGAGCCATCCGGAACAACTTGTCAGTTACTTGCGGAAAGTCTCTCCACAGCTCTATATCTGCGCTTCTGACACTTTGGCTCGGCAGTCGGTGACTGTGGGTGCCCGCCACAACTCAATCATTGTACGTCATTACTTCCTCCACCATCTCCTGCACCCCTCCGATTCGATGACGATTTTGCAATCTTGAGGTCAAGAATCCGCCAAATATCTCTGTCTATGTACCACAGCTGCTGTTGTTCGAGATCGGCACCTAAAGCCTCAGAATATACTTCCTCTCGTCTCTTATATCTGTCGTCTCGGAAGGTTGGCAGGTTCAAACTTACTCGACAGTCGGCAGGATCGATCCAACCTCAGGGCAGTGCAGCTGCCAAAATTTGCCCAGCGACTTTCTCGCCGTCTCCGCCACGACGATCCTTGTTCCTGGAGGTAACGATCTACTATTCATCTTTGAAAGAGTCTCCACAATCTCATATCTGCCCTTTCGAAAGTGTCCGCTGACCATTGGGATCCAGGTCCAGAATTATCTTCGATGGCCGTCCTGGCAGAAGTCCAGGACCGCCGTGAGAGCTAGCAAATCCGGATTACGAATCCCAAAAGCGCGTCTTTCACAAACCTCCCATGACGATATCACACTGACTCAGTAAGTAGTAAGCTTTTGGAAGTAAGCCCGACTCGGAACCCAGTTCCGATTCGTGAAGGAGTCCGCTCTTTCAGGAATGATCTTTTTGCAGCTGTTCCTGCGCTGTGATCCGTTTCTACTAGCATAGTCCTCGCGGCGGATTGTTCACAGAGGTGAGCATCTTTTTCTTGTCAAAAATACTTAATTGAAAAATGCTTAGTTGTCAAGCGGCGAATTCTTGCTGCTGGACAGCCACTGACGGCCGGTTCGGAAACTACCGGATCTTCGTCCCGAGATCCGGAGATTACTATGACGATGACAAAGTCCCCTTTTTTTCACCGATTGCGCGATAAAATGTGACACAGGTCTCGCCTTCCTCACCGCCTCCCATGCAGACCCTCCCGCCCGACCACTTTTTGGCCCTCTCTCGCCTCGATGCCTTTCTCGGAACTCCGTCGGAGAGTGTCTACGACACATCTACTCTCGCCGCGCACGACTTTGATGTCGACAACCGGACGGGATTCATGCCCCCGCAAGCTCCGCCGGCGCGGCTGCCCGCGAAATGGGAGGCTTGGGAGCTGCTCCTGGACAGCGCGATCGCGGAGCGCCTACAGTTAGGAGATAAACCAGGTCTCTCTCAAGTAGAGAAGAGTCGATCGGAATCGTGGCGAAGGCGCATCCGAGAGGTACGGACTCCTGAATCTATATCACGCGGACTGGACCTGACTTCCATACGCAGCTACCTGTGATCCCTATTGCGGCTTTGGTCAGGTCGGAGACCGATCTGCGCCGCGCGCATCTGGTTCTATCATGGACGATGCACTTCTACATCCACTCTCTCCCTCCGGACGTCCCGGTGGTCGTTCCTGCACCGATTACTATCCCTCTCTTCCAAATCTGTGGGCAGCTGAAGCTGCCGCCGGTCCTCACGTACTCCGACACGGTGTTATATAATTGGACGCTCAAAACGCCGTCCGAAAAGGTAACACCCGCGCTTGACAACCTCCGGAGCCGGACGCTGTTCACCGGCACGCGAGACGAGGAGGAGTTCTACCTCACCTCTGCGCGTATGGAGTTGCGCGGCGTCGAGGCCCTCGAGCTTATGCGCGCAACGATGGACGAAGCCTTCGTCGGGGACGACCTCGCCATGCGGCGCATAACGACCTACCTCGCCCGCCTAGCGACCGTGATTGACGACCTGAAGACGCTCATCGCAGGCGTGCGTGACGGGTGCAACCCTATGGCGTTCTACAACGACATTCGGCCGTGGTTCCGCGGCGCCGACTCGGGCAAGCGCCCATGGGCGTTCGACGGGCTCGACGCGGACCCGTCGTTTGCCTACCCCGCGGAGCTCTCCGGCCCCAGTGCAGGGCAGAGCTCGCTCATCCACGCGCTGGACATGTTCCTCGGCGTCGACGAGTTCTCGCACGCCTCTGGTCTGACGGGCGCCTCCGCCGGCGGAGCACAGACAAAGAAGAGCGCGTTCCTGGTGCGGATGCAGCTTTACATGCCGCGGCACCACCGCAACTTCCTCAACCACCTTGCGGCGAATCCGCGCCCGTTGCGCGAGATCGTCAGTTCTCGGTCTGCGGGGGCCGCGGAGGGTGACGGAGACGAGCTCCGTCGTGCGTATAATGAGGCTGTGGGCGCGCTGAAGCGGTTCCGGGACTACCATATCAGCATTGTGACGTCTTATATCATACAGCCTGCGCGGCGCGCGGCGCAGGCGAAGGCGGAGTTGGCCAAGGATGAGCAGGAAGTCCCGTTGAAGGGCACCGGAGGCACGGACCTCGCGAGGTTTTTGAAAGCCGTCAGAGACCGTACGGCCGCCGCTGTTATCACCTAGATCATTTGAGATTTATCGGTATTTATGCATAGATTGGAGTTTGGGTGTCTACGGGGTGAAGAAGGGTTGACAACTGCGAACATCTTGCGATTCGCAGACAGAACCGTCGTTATAATTTACCTGGCATACGGTGGATGCGGCAGCGGAGGCTGGAACTATTCCATCACGGATGTTTGGAAACATCAGATGCGGAAGACAGGCAATCAGAAAATTCTGTCACTCCTAAGTACTAGTACTGAGTACTGACTAGTACTGAGTCCTGAGGCCTGAGTCCTGATGCTTATTTTCGGTATTCGCAGGCTACGAATCGCAGCACTGGCAGTCGGCTCCGATGTGCCAGGGCAGCCATGTGACATACACCAGAGTTCAATTTACGATCGGCTAAATTCTCCTCCAACGATCGTCGGACGCCGAAGGAACCCACAGGGGCGTACAACGCCATGTCTTAAATAATTGGGCCGCAAATTGTCGTCCTTAGTGCCCAGCCGTTCCTGCTCCCAGCCATGGTATCCTCGAGCGAAGAACTCAACCTCACCATCGGGTATGCTTATGCATATGGTGTCATGTTCCTAAACCGACCCTAAGTCGTCCTTTCTAGGTGTCTCTTGTTCTCCTCATGGGCTAACATGCTGTGTGTCTCTCTTCTCTGCCCCTGAGCCCACTGATCTGGCATAGTCTTTTCACTATTGAGTGAGATATTGTGTTTGATTCAAGTTATCCGACTCATCCCACAATTTTGCTCCATAGATGCATATTGTGCGCGTCCTCGTCGTTCTGGTTAGATATCGCAATCGCTAATTTGAAGCAGGGCGTACCAGTATTTTAAAAACTACAAGAACGGTGTGCTTCCTTTCCTCCAATCCGTCTTCCATGTGTGCTTAAATAAGAATTTCTGTAATACTACAGATATCTGGTTCAACAGAATCTCGGTCGTGGGCTGCCTGGCCGCTGACGTTTTCACCGTCTACTGCTGCCTCGGCGTCAATTATCTCTACATGGTCACCCACTGGGGCAGCAAGAGCTACCTTGAGACTCAGCCCAGGGAATTTCCCCTCTTTGTTCTCGGTACCGGGACCACCGCCGCCATCGTGCAAATCTGGCTGATGCGCTTGGTGTACAAACTGTGCGTTTCTCCTTGTCTTTTTGCCTCTCGTTCATTATTTGCCCAGAACGAAGCAATGGCTTTGGGTGCCCGTCATCTCCCTCTTCATATTAACTGGTGTCGTTGGTGCCGGTGCCACCGCCTCGCAGCTCTTCATCGACTCCTCGTACAGTGGGCGGGACGCTCTTGTCCGATATGTGTCCAGTACGCAGTCCACAAGCTTGCTCCCTGATCCCTCTGCTAATGCTTCCGCACGGTTGCAGTCTGGCTGTCGGGCTGCGCTGCAGCGGACGCGTTGATCACTTGTGTATTGGTATGGAAGTTTCGCACCATCAAGTCGTCGTTTGCGAACACACAACAGTGCGTCCTTACATCGTTAACCCAAAGTTAACCGCGTCGTTGAACGTCGATCCAACCCAGATTGCTCCATCGTTTGCTCATTGCGTCTGTCCGGAACGGTCTCATTACCACCATCATGACGTGCGCACTCGACTCGCTCACTTTCGCTACCATACTGAACGTCTTCCAGTATCGCCGCCGTCGTCGTGTTCTCGATCCAACCCGAGACAAATTGTACGCTCTGTTTATACTCATCTTCTGTCTATATCGTCTTTGAACACAATCTGAAGCTGCGACTATGATTGAGATTACCATCGGGCGGGTGTACACCATGTGCGTCTTCCTCCTGTCATCCATTCCCTCTGCTAACGCTCAAGACAGATCGATGCTATCAAATCTGAACAATCGCTCCGTCCTTCTTGGCGAATCGCATGGTTCTTCCAGCACCAAGAAGATTATTCCGCCGGAGCCCAACACGACCGTGCTCCGCATACACCAGGAGGTGGAGACCAACTACCGGTACGACACCGACGAGATTCCGATGAGCAACACGCAATACGGGGGCAAGAAGAGTTTGAGTAAGGATCTGGAATCTGGGGACGCGGACGGAAACTCAGATATAGGGGTCAAGCTGCCGGTTGTGGTGACGGTGAAGCAGGAAACGCATACGCATTATGACAATGAGTTCTAACAGATGTAATTGGGAGCGTTCCTTCTTTTGTACACACGTTCTTTCCAGCACGACCCCACGCCAGGTGCGGGATCCGAAATATAATTCGTATTTGCGGGACCTCTGGCCTTATCTCAAATCTTCAATCTTCGATTCAGTGCCAGTGGTCACGGTAGCACGAGAATGGAATATTTTGAGAGTTTGCACCTTGTGGAACTGCTGTTCCGTCGCTCGTTTCATTTGTTTCCTAGAGCAATCATTACGTTTGTGAGGTAGCGGAAAATGAATGTCAATCGCGGCTTCGACGAATTGATTTGTGGGGGGAGAGACCGGAATACATATATGCAACAATATTCAAGTACATGAATAGTACACGTAGCAAGGGATACATTTACACTAAGCGTACATTCAAGAGGACGAGATAAATACCAGCGCAGCGACGTAGACCCAAAAAACCCAACGAAATACACTACCGCTCCCATGCTCCATCGACCCACCAGCGCTTATCCGCCCCGCGGACGCCCCACTCCGCAACCCCAGTGTCGCTCGCGACGTACACAAACGCGCCCGTGGGGTCAAAGCACGCGCCAGCGAGATTGCGCTCCACATCCAGGTCGTCGCTCTCGTACAACGGAGGCGGAGGCGGAGGCGGAGCAATCGGATCCCACTCGGGCTCCTCGACGACGTATAGGGGTCCTTCCGCACGCACCTCCTCCATGTCGTCATCTTCTTCTTCGATGCGGAAGCGCGAGGGCACGCCGTGAATCCCCAACACGCGCCGCACCTCGCGTTCGACGGCGCGGTCACCGAGCGGCGGAATGACGAGCACGTCATCGTCCGCCGCGGCAATGCGGAACGTCTCCTCGAGCGTGCGCACGATGCGCGCCGTCGTGCTTGGTGACCGCCGATGGCGAGTACGCGGCACGTGCCTTGGAGGCGGCGGCGGAGGTGGGGCGGGAAACGCAGGCATAGAGATCACCTCCTCTGTCTCAAACGTGCGTGCGTCTACAACGTGCACGAGTGACGTGTGTTCCGTAAACAGCATGAGCTCGCGCCCAGGCCGGCCACCGAACTTGACCGCGCGCGCGCTCCATCCGGGTCCCCGTGTCTTGTGCTGGCTCCACTCCTGCGGGTCCTCGGAGAGCCACGTCGTAGTATTAGCACCGCTCCGTGACGCGCCGCGCGTCTTGTCGGTGTGGAAAACCTTGAGCGGGCGTGTGCTGCGGACGTCCCAGACGGCTACAGCGCCCTCTTGGGCCGCGACAGCGTACTTGCTACCGTCCGCGGAGAAGGCGGTGGAGAATGACGCTACCAAAGCGGGGGAAGAGAAGGTATTCGAAGTCGGGGGGAGACTGAGGGTAGCGATAGGGGAGGCGGTAACATGGGCACCACCTGTAAGGCGATTGAGGAACACTTTGGAGGAGTCGCCGACTGATAGCAGGGTGCGACCATCGGGTGATATGGAAGCTGTAACGGATGGTTAGCATCTTCGGGTACGTCCATGCGCATCCGGACACTGGTGCAGCAAGCGCCACTATGCACAAAGGAACACTCACAGTGGTTAACCGGCACATTAAACCTCACAACGCCGGATGGCGTGATCGCAGTCGGGCGCGCGCGAATCGGGACGTCGAAGAACATGACAACGCGGTCGTTGTTGCTGATCGCCATCCGGGGCTCCACGCTGCTCTCATTTGAGTCCGTGAGGCTGAGCGACGTGAGCAGGATCGAGTTGTTGATGGACCCCTTCAGTTGAGTATTGAACGACCATTCGCGGCTATTTTCGGGTGTCAGGAGCGAGAGATGGACTTCTGCGTCCTGGCCACCTGCTGCGAGCAGTGTGTAGTCCGAACCCGGCACAGGGAGCGACGCGAGAGTGTTTGGTAGGAACGGCATATCGGCCAGCATCCTTGGCGGTTTTTCTGGTGCCAGAAGGTTGTGCTCGACAATAAACTTGGACTGTATGTAGTTCACAATCCCCCGTTCTCGAGGACACATTATAACGTCCCGAAGCTGGCTGTGAAGTGGTCGGTGGCAAGAACAAGGCGAATGTGACGACCTGTACATACACATGGCCGATAGTAACAGCCGTCGCGGCCCTCAGCGTCGGTGTTGGCGACGCTAACAGCGGAGGATCTCGAGCCATCGTAGAGTCCTTGCCGATGGGTGGAGGGAGCAAGAAGTAAGCAATAATTACCCGGTACCGCATCCGGTGCTATCATGCGGCGTTACCAAAATCCTAATTCAACCAAATACCTGGTTGCTACTTACTTCCATTTTGCTCAGTACAGAACCGCCCGAAAAGTCCGCCATCAAAATGACAGTGGGAAGCCTCAGTCCATGATTTTCTCTGTCCGGCAATTACAAATTTCCTGGGTTAGTCGACGACTTATCCGTTACGAGCGGTAACGAGCCATGCACACTGCGAATATGGCCGTCGACAAGCCGTCGATTCAGCTTTTGTAAGACGTTCAATTTAAGAGGCCACGAGCACGCGTGCCTCTCAGACTGAGGCCGCGCAACAAGCAGCCCTGGGTGCATTAGGTTAGATTGATTCGCAGCAGCAGATCATTCAACATTGAATCTCAATGTTGAATCTTGGCCAGCCAGATATCCCACGAAAGGTCGGACTCGCCGGATTTAATCCGGGAAGGACGTTTGGCACGAGCAAGGTTGAGAACTTGAGTTCAACGTCAGTTATACCAATCTCGGGGTAATAAAATGGAGGAGGAGGAGGAGGAGGATGTATTGACCGAGCGGTCCCTATAAGGAAACAACGGCCTACTGTACCTACGTACACTCGCCTCACCATGTACGCTACAGTCACTCAACAAGCCGTAACAGTTCGACAGGACTACAACTAGGGTAGCCTTCTCATGCGATAAGCTTGCTGGTGGGTTCCATAATCACCAAAAACTAAGGACGCCGCTCGTAACCTGCCGGCACGAATGGGGGTACGCCGCGAAAAACGCCAAGCACGTCGTCGACGAACCTTGCTACCCGTGCCACCGCCTTCCTTGACGCCACCATCCTCTGCACGAAAGCATGCGACTGGAGTTCCAGGTAAGCCCCGTGCAGATCCAGGTCAAGCGCAAAGACGTCGATAAACATGTCCCTCCGTAGGACCCGCAGTTCGGGCTGCCCGTCGCACTCCAAAAGAGCGTGCACCTCGTCCTCTACTTCTGCTTGGCAGAAGCGGCACAGACGGTGCTCACGCGGTATGGGGTGCCGGTAACGCTCGCGGTATCTCATAATTTCGACTCCCAGTCCATGGTTGCTAACTAGGAGTCGTATGAGGGCCCTGCGATGCGAGGGGACATGTACCAGGCTGAGGTAATGGCGGCGACGGCGCACAACCGTGCTGAGTCGGTCTTCCACCAGCTCGACGCGACCGGCTAGAAGGTGTGTCTTGGGCGATGTGTCGATGACACGCTGCAAGTCGTTGTCAATCGCCGCAATGACCTCCTTCGAGATGGCTAGGATGGCGTCCCCGTTGCGGAGCTGTTCCGCTGTAACGTGAACGGGTGTAGGGAGCCTCTGCAGCGCGATCACAATATCCGATACCCACCCGGACTTTCTGTTTGTGAAGAGGTCCAGGGAGTCGAGATAAGCGTCCCGCACGAGGCGTCCATCTGCCATCGTAGCAACGTAATACAGCCGGCCCAGTGCGAGTAGAAGACGACGCGCACGAATGGGCATTAGTCCCGTTTCGGTGAAGAGGGGTGCTAGCATGGAGTGCGAGCCGAGTCCAAGCAGACGCCGTAGGAAGTCATGTTGGATGACCTCTAATTCCCGGATGAGGGCTTCATCCAGGTCGATGGCGATATCTGCTGCGGAGATCAGATAGCAATCTACCCGTGCATTGTAGAGGACCAGGCCTTCCCTTGGGGGGATGAACCCAATTTCGGTGAGATACTTATTTTCGGAGGCCCAGCTTACACGGGAGGCCAAGACCCGTGCGCGCGGCGCTGCATGTTCTCCGTGCGCATTCCGCATCAAAGAGCGTTGTTTATAGAACACATGCCGGAAGTACGCTTGAAGCCTGCTGCCGATGCACGTTAAATAACTTGATATGCGGAGTCCCGTGTAATATCCGGTGGATCCCTGGAAGTCGCCGAAGGCCCGAAAGTTGAATGTTTGGATGCCGTGGATCTTCGCTGACCAGGACCTGAATCACCTGATTATGAATCGACGTTGCCCCCCTCCGCCCCCAAGAGATGTGATTGAGTGTCTATCAGTTGGTGAGGTTGTGGGTGGGATCTAGCTCGAGGCCCCAGTGAGCCCCGTTGCCATACAAAGACTCAGTGGGTCAATCCTCCGAAGTTTGAATTATCCCTTGGATGACTCCTGGTTCGACTTCAAGGGGGGCGCTGCGAAGGAAGTTCAAATCCGCCGACTGATGTGCCTGATATCATACATTTGAACATTGATCGTACACTATTACAGTGCTGTAATACAGGTGGTCTAGAAGGGCTGATTATCGTACTGTGTAAGAATTACTGAGAAAAATAGTGTGAGACCTCCAGGCATTACATAAACTTGTGTTGAATCTTCTCTAGATCTTCTCTAATTGAAGTGCTCCGGAAGGAGCGATTATGGCGGCAGGATTACTGTAGGAATTACCGAGAAAAAGGATGGCTTCAGAATATCTAAAGTCCCAAAGTGTTTGAACCGTTGTTGATCTTCTCTAATTGATATTCTGTGCCCCAAACATTGTCAACACTCTCCGTGCAGCACAGAACAAACACTCACGAACAAGTGGACAATCAACCCCAATGAGGTTCATCGTCGTCAGCCCATCCTGCAATGCGACGAGCAACGCTGCCTCCTCGCTGTTCTGCTGCACATCAATGTTCAGCGTGCTGCCCAAACTCTCTTGGTAGTATCGCATCCGTTCGACCTTGTACGCAATTACCTGGCACCCGAGGAGAAGGAGCGTCCCCACAACCGGCGACGAGCACAATAAATTCGGAATATTCGTATCCCCGAGCGCAGCCAAAATCCTATGCGCCGCACCGACACACGCAGCCGAAGACTCACCAGTGACGCTCGATCTGCAGCGCACTGCGGTCTGTTAAGCTGGATAACTGCCGCAGAGAGCAGTGCGTGCGTGACCGCCATCGTGCGTGCCTCATCCCCACGACTCGCATAGTAGTGGCTCACGGAAGGATCCCCGCAGCGAACTGCTGGACGCGCGCCTCAAGACCGGCGTGTGCGTTCGTATACGCCGCTTGCGCTTGCTGAGACATTGCTGCAAGAAATTGACCTCATTGGAAAGAAATGAAAGAGGTGTGGTGCTTACATTGAGACCATCGGCCTGCAAGCTGTGTCGCACGCTGAGGAGCACCATGGCTTGCACCTGGGCCGAAAGCACCGAGTTCGGCCCCGCACGCCGCGCACCACAAAGCTCTGTACGACATCCGCACCACGCAAATCGAGCGGGAGCATCCCTCGCTCATACTGCGCTATATCAGCGGCCATGGTGTGTCAATATTCAACCCCGAAGACTCGAGAACGCCAAAAGTGTTGCTATTGTTCGCCGACGTGCGCAACGTCATGATCAGGCTGTGCTGTGTGTAGACAACCATCCAGAATCCGCGGATACGCTCGCCCTCTTCGACGGCATCGCGCGGCGGCTCGAGGAATATCTCCGCAGAACCTGAGGCACTGAGGAGCGGCGCCGGCGCCGGCGACCGGAGGAGCGGATCATGTGGAGGTGGTATCCGAGCGACAGCGTCACAGCGGCGTTGATGTGAAATTCTGCTCTAGAAACTGCTTGCAGCCTAGGAAATACATAGAGAGCAAGACGTGTGCTTGAATTGTGTGGATACGGTGCGCGGATGCACATTATCGGAAAGTTCGTTGCGATATGCTGCTGAGCGCGCCGGATGAAGATGGCTTCATAGGAGACGAGGGGCTCTGAGCGAGAGAGATGAATACCGTAGAGGTATACCGCACACTGGAGAGCTGGAGATGGGCGGCTGGGATCTCCTAGCGGTAATTGAGCAGGGCAGCGGTGCGGAAACGACCGGATGCAGAAAAAAGCCGAATTGGGACGCATGTGGAAGAAAAGCGTCTAAGCTGTTCAGTGGTCAGCTTTGTTGCATGAGATTTTTTTTTTGGAAAAGCACAAACAGCATAGGAATCATGTCGGTCGGTGGCTCCTGGACACCAAGCACCGAAGGATCAGAGTCTGAAAAACTGCCAGACGTCCCTGAATTCACGAGGGTTGAGCGAGGCAAGAATAAACCGAAGATTCTCTTCTCACCTGATACTATGCTGGGTGAAGACGGAGTCGGAGATCCCATCTCGTAGCGCGAGCTCCCAGCAGCTGAACTGGATGCTAGTGGCTGGATATTACCTGGATTTTCCAATTCTCTGACGCGGGCTTTGAGACGGGTGATAGTGTCTTGGAGGTCTTTCGTCCGAGAGCTGACATCCGTATATTCGCACTCATCATCTTTGGGGACACGCGTGCAAGGTCCACACACAGGGCGCTAATCCGAGTCGTCGCGTTCAGATGATGAGAAGTACACTCTACGCGTTCACATACCACGCCATCGCATTTCTGCGGAGAAGTTAGACCTTCAAAATCAATAATGTGAATGAAATGTACGCACAATCTTAAGATGTCTACAAGGAAAAATATAAGCTACGGATATCAAAAAGATCGCAGAACTTGCCTGCAGTTTAGACACGCTTTGCCGCGTCTCAGAGGCTCTGTTCGAGGTTTTGAAGGGCGTTTCCTAGCAGGCTTGATTGGAACTGAACTAGAGCTCGACGAGGCCATCGATTCAGATGTGGGATAACTCTGGCGGCCGCCCCACCCAGGCTATTATACGGGCCACGAAGCGTAGTTACTCGCGTTCCATATGCATATTCGTTGCTGCATAATCCAGGAGTAAGCAAAAGGATCCGCAGCAGCGACCAGTCGTAGTAATACGAGAAGAACATACACTGATGGGGTATGACAGTCGCATCACCGTTGCTCCCAGCTGATGCGGTCACGTTTTGCAGCGTTTTGCTGAATAACAAGTTCAACAACACTGCATATATGGTTAACCGCCTCCGCTTGCGCCGGCCACGCGCCATCTGATCTTCCTCGGTTCCGGAGTCATGCTCGTTCTGTGTTCAAATCTATCGACGGCATGGTTCAAAGGAGTACGCAGGGAAAACAAGCCTGACAAACCTAGATTTATATACGGCGTGTACCCACCAGTGGCAGCTTGGTCCCGAATGCCAGATCGAAAGTAACGAAAGTGGATACGGAACCCGTTGCCCGGCTTCGAGACAGAGAGTAGACGTTCCTTGTCAAGTGACGGGGACACTTAAGCCTACTAATAGCCTCCTGCCGCTGCGAACGGAATGGCTTTGTTTCAAACATCCACAGATACCTGAAATTTGGCATGGGTTAACGTTTTAAACGGCCGCTTGTCGTTTGTGGCAACAGCTTGGTTTCAGAGTCTGATTCATGGACTCCAGAAATGAGAAGCCTCTCTGTTGAAATTCGAGTTCGCAGTTCGCATGTGTAACCACCGCATGCATTTCTCGAATGTTCTACCGAAGACATCGTGCTCTTGCGGCCACGACTATCATCCTGATAGGGAAATGTAATAGCAGTGCATCAGAGTTTGAACAAATAACGTTTGGTCGGCCTAAAGAAGCCCGAAATTTAAAAGGGCCGGAAAAAGAGACCCCTTGTTTCTGGTACAGGATAGGATGAGTGGAAATGGTTGCAGAATTATAACAAGAATGTACAATATGTTTGCGTAAGTTAGATACATAGCCCCTCATACCTCTACATCGTCGCGACTGACCGGCGACAGATCATCTTCCGCCAAAGCCTGCTGCTGCCACATCGTGTAATACAACCCACCCGTGCGCAACAACTCTTCGTGCGTCCCTTGTTCGGCGACCTCGCCCTCTTTCAACACGATTATCAAATCTGAGAGGAGCGCATGTCAATACAGTCCGAACATATTGGTTACTGACCGTGCGTACCTGCTTCTACGACCGTTCGCAGCCTATGTGCGATGAAGATACTCGTGCGCGCTTTTTCAGTGAGAAGGCTATTGATATTGCGCATCAACTCCGACTCCGTGTGTGCATCGAGTGCAGACGTCTACAAAATTGTAAAATTCCGATCGAAGAAAAAACCACATGGAGAGACATACCGCTTCATCGAAAAACAATATTGGCGGATCCTTGAGCAAGACACGCGCCACAGCCAACCTCTGCTTCTCCCTCCACTGATCATAAGCCCCCTCTCACCAACCTGCGTCGCATATCCCTCCGGCAGCCGCATAATCGCCTCATGCACATTGGCCTTCCGTGCCGCGTCGAGCACCTCCTCGTCGCTTGCATCCAGTCGTCCATATCTCACATTATGCATAACATCCGCGTGGAACAGCGTGTGTCCTGCGCACCACGCCAATCGCCCTCCGCAGACTCTCAAGCTGTACCCGTGGATGTCCTGCTCGTCAAGGAATATCCGTCCCGCGTTAGGCTCGTAGAATCTGTACAATAGCCGCAGCACGGTGGACTTGCCACACCCCGATGGCCCGACGATTGCGACCTTCTTCCCTCCTGGGACCGTGAAGGAGAGGTTTCGGAATATCGGGCGTTCATCGTGGTACCCGAAACTAACGTTTCAAAGCGGATCGAACCGCGGGTTAGAGCGAGTGGGGGTGCACCCAATTTGTCCTGTTTGTTCATCCATCCCTCAGAGTATGGAAGATGGGAGGGCAGAAGCTCACCTGAGGCGGTGGGTTCTCTTCGCGAAGTTTGAATAAAACCTCCATGTCGAGCAGGTTCTGCCGCATTTCACGATAGATGGTACCAAGGAAATTAAGCGGCAACGACAATTGGAAAATCAGTTGGTTGACCATGACCAGGTCCCCACAGTCATGGTGCCTACACTGTAGTGTTCGTCGACCGATTTGCTCAGGCAATAAATTACACACCATTGACCACTCCCTGGGCGGCAAGGAACATGGCCATCGTTAGAGCACTAGAAAAGATGACCGTTTGTCCTGAATTCAGAAACGCCAGCGAAGTTGTAATCTTGATGGAGGATTTCTCATAATCCTGCAAGTATTTATCGTACTGAGCCACTTCGTATTTCTCGTTATTGAAATGCTGTGCGATGATCATGACGAAGGGCATTCATATTCAATGAGTACCATACCTTGACAGCTTCGAAATTGATCAATGAGTCGACCGCTGAAGACGCTGCCTTATTGTCTGCAACATTCGCTTCACGGCGGAATTGCGTGCTATGGCCGGAACTTAGAGAAAATGGCATGTCGAAAACGAAAGCATACCGCCAAGACGTTGTCCGGATTGTGAACCATGTATACGCAGCTAAGGTCACTGCAGTTATAGCCGCGAAATCCCAGCCATATTTATACGACTGGAAACAAGTCAATGAAAACGTCCAGAAGAGCAGGAAATTGCACCAACCAAGATACCACACACTAAGGATATCTCGAGTGCTGTCGGAACGATACGGAAAAGGATGGCTTGCAACAGAAACGTGATCCCTCTTGAAGCTGATGAGAGCCAAGCCAGCAGTACGGAGAAATCCCTCACTTGGTCCCGCGGTCTATGGCGCGCGTCAACCCCCCGTCTGCCGCGAAAGGTGGAATCTTAAATCCATGCTGAGCAGATGCTCAAACGTCTCCTTCGCGACCTTGCGTATAGCCCCCTGGCCGATGTTGGCAAAGACAGCATTGAGTAGTTCGGCGAAGACTGCGGAGGTGATCCTCGCGGCTCCGTCTGGATGATGATTCAGCATGATTAGGAAAAAGTGAAATAGCATGACGGACGTACACCCGAGAACCAAAGATCCAGCGATAGTCCATGCTGTTGTCGTCGACGCAATATCCAAGTTCAGAGCGTCGACGATGTTTTTGAAAATCACCGGCACTTCGACGTTCAGCAACTACAGAAAATCAAGCCGAAGCCCCGTGGTGGAAGGACTAAGTAGAGGCTTACCTTTGATGATATGAGCAAACCAAACCCGAAAACAACCGTGCCTCTGGTTTTCCAGTCGTTTTTTGGCCATACGTGCGTCATAAGGGACTTCGTTATCACCCAATCCGTTCTCCGCTGCTCTTTAGCCGTCACCTGCGGAGTCATTCCCTCCTTCGGAGGGGTCGCGGCCGTGTGTTGGTGTGGACGAGAAAGACTCAGGAATGGTGTGCATGGTGGCCTGCGGGTGAGCGCCGGAAGAGCGCGACCTGGAACGAGGCGTGGTCCGGCCACGCGACCGACGCAGAGGAACATGGAGAAGATGTGTGGATAGATCAGTGATCTGAAGATAAGATTGCGTCAAAATCACGCGAGACGAAGCACATCTGCCTCCGAGTCCTTCCGAATGTATCAATGCGGGAGGGTTGTGTTTTCAAAAAATTTGATATTACAACATCCCACCCACAAGCCCAACCAAAGCCTTCGTCCCAAGCCTCACACCTCTTTGCGCACCCTTCCACGCCCCGAATGCGCTCGAAGTCCTTCGACCTCTTCCTCGAGCGCACGTCGCAGATCCACGGCGGAGTCCGGCACGAGCATCAGGAAAGAGAGTTCAGTGTCGATGTGCGCCGAGCGTGAGTTGAGATTCGTTGAGCCGAACAGAGTGAGCATGGGCGGTTCGTTCGGTGTCGACAGCCATATTCCTGACGAGGAAAGGAAAATGGTTAGAATAACCGACAAGCTAGCGTGCATGAGTGGTTATTAAATTATGAAACAAACCTTTAGCGTGGTACGTCCAACCCTCTCGTTCCCACTCGCTGAGCGAAACCCCATCAGCTCTGCCGGCGAGCTGCACGGCTTTCATGAACCGTTGCTCAAGGAGGGTGTACCCCTCAGGAATACGTCCCGAGATACCCCTCGATCCGTAAAATCCATTCGCCTGCTGAGAATGAACACAAGGAATGAAGATCATCTAGGAGACCACACGCGGAGCGGAGGCTACGATGCGGCAGTCCACGTTTGCGCTTCGCAGGATCAGATCCTGGTACTCTCTATATAGCCCGAAATATCCGCTTGTCAAATCTATTAGCAGACGCTGGGCGGTGTTGAGTCTGTCTAGATGCTCGAAAAGGAGCTTCAGAGTAGTCTCTTCGTCCCGGATGTTGAATTGCCCCGCTTGTATTAACGGGAACATGCTGACTTGCTGCGGATCAGATTGCTCTGTTGTCGTTTTGAGGTGAATGTTCTGCAGACCGACTAAAGCCCGCTCTGCGGTATGATGAATGCGATGGGGGTGGATGTCCGGCATCGGCCACAATATGTTGTAATCGTCGGTGCGAACAGAATGCGGACCGACGGTCGACTCGGAGTCTCCAGCTTGAAAGAAAATCCAGAGACGGTATTGATGAAATCGAAGCAATACTGCGATAGATGCTGTTGGTCCGCAAAGTGCAGGTACCGATCTTGGCGGTCGGTGAAATACGACTCGTTCAAGTTCGCGCTATATATCTTTGAGGGGCTTTCACCTTGAAATGATGGACTGCCTACCCGCTGATCATGACCTCGTCGTCGACGCCGTATATTTTGGCATGCCATGTTCCCAGCCTTCGTTGAATCGTGGGGGCACCAATGCTGCAAGAATTCCACGGAGACTCGGACTACGGAAAAACGACACATGGAACCGATCGGGAAATTGAGCTCTTAGGGGAAGCAAAAGCTTCGCGGTGGATCGCGGACCTGGTCGCGTAGACCGATTCAGATCGAACAACAAGTGTACCTGCAGTTCTGGCTCCTGATCAACGCATCCTTCAAAGTGTACACCTGCAAATGGATGAGTTAATAGGATCCAACAGAAATGGCCGGTTCACACAAGCTCGGATTCGCTGGAGCCCAGGTATAACGAAGAAATGAATATTCGCGTCTGAGCGCGGCGGATCATGTCCTTTGGGAACGTCAAAAACGCCATCAAACGAATAAAAGTAGACAAACTAATAAGGTCGAGTAAAACTGCGTAGGTTTTGATAGGATTCGTATTTTATTTGGGGACACTGAAAATTTTGGTTGTTGCAATTTAGCAGGTAACCCGCGAATGATCGGATGCAAAGAGGAACCAGTGGAAGTGAATCTGGGACGACAGCATTGTTGGCGCGTTCCCAGTGTCCGAGTGCGTCCAGAGAGGTGCACCGGACGAGACAGCATGACTCAATGCCGAAAGAGGAAATTTGATAATGATGTGAATCAAGTTGATGATCAATTGCCTTTCTCTTCCGCTTTTCCGCGCGACTAATGCTATTGATAAGACCTTGCGGAAATTTCTTCTTCATCTGGCTTCTGGCTTCCTCTTCTCCTGCTAAACAGACTTACCGGTGTTCCAAACATCTTCCGTTCATTCTCGGGTTCATTCCTGGAGACGTCCACATCAGCTTCGAGTCTGACGCCCATGCATGCCGACGTGGCCCTCAACAGTGCCCCATTAATCCTAGAAATAAGACACACTGAGACGCTACATCATCTGACGTTTCCGACATAGCGAACTGCAATCTCCGCACAAAGGCCAGAAGCCGAGAACCCTGAGGGCGACAATTCGGGATGCAGTTGGACAATCACAAGTCTTAAAAGGTGCAAGTCTTGAAATTTGACTTCGTGGGAAGCACACACTGGCAGCACGCCTCTTTCACCCTCCCTCCACTCACCCCAGTGCGGCGAGCGACCATGGCTGAAGAAAACGCCTCGGACGACCAGCTAGACGAATTTATTCATTCTTATTCCTCGCCAGAGTATGATGAGGGAGAGACGCACTCGTGAGCACCTCCTCGAGTGGTTAAAACACCTTTTATTTTCTCTACCAGGTCAGATTACTTCGACGATGAAGCCTCTTGCTCGGAATTGAGTTCAGAATCCCCAGAGGATCTGTCAGTGGCACCTCAATCGATTCAGTGTCACTAACAGTCTCCCCGGTCGTCATTTGTAGCGCAGCCGAGGCCGAGGACATGGAACTTTACGACTTGTACGACCGCAGCGCGCGCCCCTCGCCTCTGGGACCGTCCAGCCCCATCTTACACGAAGAGATACTCGAGCGGGACTCTGTTCTCGGCACTATCGACGAAGACCCTAGAATCCTCAGCCATCATACAGAGTGGTGCAAGCGGTCCTATGGGCCGCAGACGCGCACGAGCTCCAGTATGTGATCACCGTTCTCCTCCACTTTTCCTGGCTCCCAACCTTCGCAGCGGGGGTATCGGCCGAAGACTCTTCAGAGAGTGATATAGAAGGGAGTGAAGATGAGGAGCTCGGCGAAGAATAGCGAAAAAGCGCCCATGTGCCCCATGGCCATGCTTGGGGTTTTTATAGCCCTCAGTCACATTGCATTCGTGTTCGTGAATGGACCAACATACTTAAACATCAGGCTTTGCTTGCTGTTATCAAGACCCATCGGTGATCGTGTCCAGAGGATGGGCGCCATGTGGCCGGACTGAATGATGAAATCTAGGAACGTGCAAAAATCCGAGCTGCGAAATTGGGCTCCGGCTGAATAAATCGATATCATTCTTCTTCTCCTTCCGCGAACCGCTGGCTCATTGTTCCTGTCCTCTACCACTCGCGGAACATTTTCCCCCATCTGACCCTGCATACTTACTAATCTCTCCCGCGATCCTAGTGGAGGGTTTGTCCATAGATCCGATCGAAAAATACACACACTGACCGCCGATATGCTGGAGTACGTGTTGTTCTCTCCGAATCTATTCCCTGGAAGGCCGCTGCCGCGAAGACTACTCCTCTGTGCTACTCAAACCACGACAATGCTGAAGGCCTAGATGGTATTACGGACGCAACGACGTAGATATTCACTTGGTGCTCGAACTGGACCGTATCGCAGCCCTCAACAACGACGTGAGTACCCAATATTTTCTTCGACGGTTCTCTCATATCAATAATCTTGCGCGGCCATCCCCAAGCGGCCAGCTCTGTCGCACATGCAGATCGGGGGCCTCCACTCGATTTTCCGCAGCCCGGGCTTCACCAGCCTCCACTGGGCTCTACTCGACCAGCCCGGGTTTCGCCTGGCAGCAACAGCTGGCGTCGGACGGCCTCGTGCACTGGCAGGCGCCGGCCCTTCGGTCCATCGATATGATATATCTGCCAAGCGTTATCGGCGCACTGGCTACCGCTGCCTACTACAAATCCTTGGCTGGATACAGCGGACGCTAGAAACTGGAGTGGAATGCAACTTTGCAAGACGCGCGCCGTCGCGACGCCCGACGCCCGTCCGCCTCATCGTGCATATCGGCGTTTTCTCCGCTTCGAGACCGAGGACTCGGCGCCGCGACCTCGCACCAGGCGGCTGGCGTACAGACGTTCCACCTTTCTTGTGGGTCGAATCCTCGGATACAGCAGCTTTTTCGCATAGAGCGTAGCTTCAACGATGCGACGTGTGATCCAATTTTTCTCCTGCGACAACGATGGCAGCGCCTGGCCATGGGCAGGGAGACCATCCGATTTCCCACTGCACGTCTAGGCGGGCCCAATGACGAAGCTGCATGCAGGCGTCAAACGCTGCCAGTACTGCTATTCTCAGAATGGGAGCGCACTGGTCCAAGCCAGCCTCCTTGCTCCAGGCGTAGATGCCACCAGCTCGTACGACGACGCCGCTGCCGGAGACGACACCGAGACTCGGACGCGGACAGACAGACACCTGACACGGACCTCGAGGCTCGGGCCTGCGGTACGCACCAATGGCCTTTAACTGAAACGCATTTCGGAATAATATCGCTCACTCGTAGCCATCAGCCATGGCAAGCACACATGCCCATGCCCATGCCCCACGGCCAACGGAACCACAGGCAAGTTGAACTTGGCCGACTCAGCCACGGTGTGCGGCGTCGGGCCTGGGAGTCGCGCGCGTACGCATTCGACGCACCTCTTTAATGCTATCTTCGATACCCGGTGGCGTGGGCGTGCATATCGTGCGGCGCGCGCACGGGCCACTGGTCACCGGCACGCAGGCGTCGCGCTCCCGGCATATACATGTGGGTTTGCATTAATTTTAGTAGAGGGATGATTGCAATGGCCATGGGAAGCAGACGGTGGGTCTGGGCTCCGACGTCCCCGTTTGCACCGTACTAGGGAATTTTCTGTCTCAGCGGCGCCACAGACGGGCACCGGGCGGGGATACTGTATGCTGTTGTTCACTGGCGTTTACTGCCACCTGTGCAAGAAGGTGAGTGAATGATCCATCTCATCTCGGAATCCGGCGTTCATAAACCGCTGGAGCAGATGAATTCGAAATGAATTCTGAATGAACTGTCAACCATGCTAGCGCTACTTATTCGAAGTATTTCTATCAGCGAGTCTGACGCCAATTTTTAGCTATAGACTTCAAGTAGTGGCTGATTGGTACATAGAGTGCCAGCCATGGAGGATATACAAATTTGAAGCAAGTTCGTGTGCAAGTATCACGGCATAATGTCGAGGAAGCAGCTTCCTTTCAGGCTCAGCGACGGTCACAAGCTTGGGTACATGGTGTCGCGATAACGTACATTCGTCTTATTGCATCACCGTGCGCACAGGCCTAGGCACGCTTGCCCGAAGGGCACCAGGGAGCGAGTGGGGGAAGGAAAGTAGCGGGCGGCGCCGTGATAGATAGATAGATGGATGGAGACGAGGTTCCCTTCGGTCTGGGAGTACAGTTCATTTAGCCCCCGGGAGCATTGCTTTATGCTTAGATGAAGTAGCCCCAACTACATACAGAGTTGATGCATCTTCCATCACTGGCAGTATCCGGCTCCCAGCCACTTCACATTAGGCGCGCGTGAACGAAGACTCGGACTCCACAGACGTCTTGTACAATTATGTGCAGTGAAGCTCGGACAAGGCCCAGGCCTCGCCTCCCGAGTCCCTAACAGCTCAGAATTAGTGCACTTGAACTCCCGGCGCGACCTCTAGATCTCGGACGCGTATCTACGCGCACGAACGCGCCATGGTCAGAGCTTTCCGAAGGGCGCGGGCACCCCTATCCGATACCATGATCACCGCGACGCGCTCCGGATCAGCATGAGTCATTGTATGTATTTGATTCCCAGACGCGATCATGCCAGTGGCCAGCCTCGGACGCGAACGTCCGAGACGCGCCTGGCAGGACTCGATTCTGGATGCTCTGGGTCTGCGACGCGCTTTTGATCTTGCCGGCGCGCGGCGCGCCGCGGCGCCGCCTAGCAACTGTAGCGTTAGAACTCCCCGGCGCGCGACCTCTCGGACGCGTGTACTTATATGTACGCGCACGAACGCGCCATGGCCAGGGCCCTTCCGACCCAGAAGGGCGAGACCCCTATCTATCACCGCGACGCGCTCCCGGGGAACCTGCCTACCGGACTCCCAACAGACAGACGGTGTGCACTGTGCGCCCTGCGCCACGCGAGTGCTGATCATCCGCATCAACATTAATTAATGTGGATCTGGAAAAGCTGAGAATCGAAGCGGCGGAGGAATATATTATCAGACCGACCGACCGACGCGCACGGTGACGGTGTCGTGAACCGTGATTGGAAGATATCGATGGCGGGCGCGTCGCGCTGCCTACGGGCGGGCGGGCTGCACGCAGCGAACTAGAAATAGTAGCGTGCGGCGACTCGCGAGGACTGTGTTCCCCACCATGCACGCGCTACACCGGTCTTCGCCGCAAGCAGTGGTAGCGCGGCCGGCGACCGGCGACCGCGACCGTTTTTTGATCTTGCCGGCGTGCGATGTCGTGGGAGGTACGCGTAGGTCTGCGTCCCGACTCGGAGCGAAGCCGACAGCGCGCGGAGTTTCGAGCACCTGCCACCGCGAAAGAGCGCAGGGTTCAAACTTCATAAACCCACCGAGATGAAAACATTGAAGAAAAGAAAGGTTGATTTCATTTATTTCGCCTCAGACCCGGGCCCGCTGCTGGGGTAATTGGCGACAGGTGAAATGGGCGCCAACGACGGGGACGGGGACGCGTCCAGGCCGCAGGGCAACGGTAAAGGGGATGCGTGCAGAGACTCCGAGCAGCAGGGCGGGGTGCACACCGGCAAAACAGCGGCAAAGCACTTAGCAAAGGCGGGGTTGGCAAGCGGATGGCGAGCGGCGCAGCACAGGCGGATAATTATGAGCAGTAAGCAGGGCACGGAGCAGCAGCAGCAGCGAGGCAGCAGCCCGGCGGGTACGCAGATGATACCAGCGCGCAGAGCGGCTTTGGCGCGACAGGCGGTGCGAAAACGACCATGGCCAGAAGCAGCCTGAGGGTATCGGCAGTGGGTGCAGCGGTACAGAAAGGCCCTGAGCGTGCAGAAAGCTCCAGATGCGAGGGCCAGGGGCGGCTGTACATGTGTGAGAAGCGGCGGGCGGCGCGCTCGATAGACGCGTGATTGGCCATGAAATTGATCATGAAAATGCACCGCGATGGAGGCTGTTTAACTTTTCAAGCTTGATCTTGCCGGCGCGGCGCTGCGGTCAGGCACGCGTACGTGCGCGTAGGTCGGGGGCAGTAGATGATGATCTGCGTCCCACTGCCAGCTCGCGGAGTTCCAGGCGCCCGTTCGGCGAAGTGGGGAAATAGTCCGGGAGTCGTAAACGGCGCGCACCGAGATGAAGACATTCAAGAAAAGAAGAACGAGCACCGACACCGGAAGCTGATTTCATTCATTCATCCGTTATTTCGCCTCAGAGTCAGACCCCCTACTTTCCTTCTCCCTCTCCCTGTCCGCCTCCCTCTCCGCCGCGCGCCTCGCCTCCCCCAACGGCCTCCGCCACCTCATCTCCGGCGCCCTCCGCACCCCCAACTCCCCCTCATCTCCTCCACCCCCATCTCCCACCGCCGCTCCCAATACACCGTCATCAAGCACCGCCCCCCGCCGCCCGCCCTCAGCGCCCACGGAGTGTACTCGCTCCACAGCCTGGAGCGCTGGGAGGGGGTGAGGCGCAGAGGCCCGAAGAGGGCGGAGAGGAAGGCGAGCGGGAGGCGGAGGTTGGCTAGTTCGAAGCATTTGAGGGCGAGCTCGCCGGGGACGGAGACGGGGAGGTGCGCGAGGACGTGGTAGAGGTCGTGTGATTCGCGGTAGCGCTGCATTACGTAGGCGAGCTCGGGGTCGGGGATGTAGTGCACCTGCGTGTGGGGACTCAGACTGGTGTGGTATAGTAATAGTAGTGAGGCGAGGCAGACGCACGGGCTCGCGGGTGTCCGGCGTGACGCCGCAGCGCTCGAGCCAGGTCACGTACGCCCGGCCGAACGTGCCCTCCGGCAACGCCGCCAGCCGTGCGAGGTCGACCGTCTTCGAGTTGATGCGCGGGCGGTCTTTGAGAATCTGCCGCCCCTCGGGGCTCGCGAGCATGAGGTCGCGCAGCCGCGGCAGCGCGGGCCCCGCGGTCGTCTCGCCCAGCGCGGCGACCATGTCTCCATAGGTGGATCATAAATAAGTAGGTGAATGGGGAGGGAAAGGGGGACTCACCACCCCTGCGCGGGTCGGCGAGAGACACGAGCGCGGAGCCGACGGCGAGGACGCCCGTTTCGAACCAGTTCAGCGGGATGTGGCCCTCGTAGGCGGGGCGTGTGGCGGCGTTTGCGCGCAGGATGTTCCGACGAAGGGCGGTGGAGAACATTACGTGTCACGTATTTGTCACGCTACCTATCTTTGCGCTTCTCCTCCATCACATCGCGCGTTCGGACAATGGCCATGCGCGGTGGCTTCTTGCGTGCGCGTGGATGTTGAGCAGCCTACAATGGCAGGCCACCGGCCCCGGACAACGGCAGCCCAAGCTTACCATATCCGGAACGCGCTTGGGCCCCCGCTCGCGCTTTGCATGTCCATGCGCAGGGAATATAAATGCGCCCCAGGACTGGGCCTCACTCCAACCCCCGCCTCGTCGTCGTCGTCCTTAGCTGGCCCATCGACACCGCACGACGAACATGCCCATGACCACCCAAACTCAGCCTCAGACTCGGATTCGGACGCGGGCGCTCAGCCTACACGACCTCGTCTCGCCGTACTCCTTCGGGCTCGCGCCGCTCCTTCCCATTTCAGAAGTCGGAGTAGTGCCGCCCTCGCCCAACAGGCGCGACGCGATGCTCCTCTCCCCGCGCAGATCGCCGCCGTCATGCACGAGGCTCTCGCCGCCGCTGCAGCGCGTGCCGCCGTCCTCGCTCCCTTTGAAGAGGACGACGACGACGAGGACGCGGAGCAAAAAGTGCGCCTCGTAGACGACGATAGGAGCACATGGGAGTTCAACGCATCCACGCCCTCATCCAATGCGGGCTCGGGATCGAGCACCTGCGTGGCGCCGACGCGCGCGACGACGCCCGCGCAGGACGTCGCGCACCGATACCGCGCGGGGCTGCACATCGACCTCGGGCCCGACCCGCCTTCTCGCAGTAGCAGCACGAAGGCCAACAAGTCCTGCTGCGCGTCCTCGTTCCTGCGCCTCGAGACACGCAGCAGTGACAGCCAGTCGACGCTCTCGACGCTCTCCGGCTCGCTGTCCATCCCGTTCGCGCAGCAGTGCGCGCTGGACGCGCGCCCGCTGTATCGGGAGTCGAGGGCCGAGGCGTTGTTGGATATCGTGCGTCTTTTCCTCCTTCTCCCCTCCCTTTTCTCCTTGCTCCTCCTGCTCCCGAATCCCTTCATCCCCCTTTCTCCATCTTCCCTCCATCCCTTTCCCCGTCCCTTCTCTCTTCTCCTTCGCCTCAGCCGCATTGCCATCCCTGACTCACCCACCCCCACAGCACGACGAAGCCCGCCTCGTCCTCGCCGAACGCAACCTCCCCGCCTCGCACCCCGGGCCGATCGCGTGCCACCGCCCCGGGTGCGCCGACACGCTCCCCGGCCTGCGCGCGTTCGTGTATCACCTGCACGTGCATAATATGCATGACCGGTGCGTACTGCGTGCTTCCCCTCCCCCCTTCCCCCCTTCCCCCTTCCCGCTGAGAATCGGAACGCGCCGTGCTGACGGATTTGATTTGATTTGCATTTGCATGTATAGGATGTGGAAATGCCCCACCTGCGACCGCGGCTACGAGACGCGCCGCGAGCTCGGGATGCACGAAAGCGGGGGTGGGTGTGCGGCGAGGGCGAGGAGCTGTCCTGCGAGTCCGATTCGGGGTGCGTCTTCCTCTTACCTTCTTTTTGTTTGTTTGTTTTTGTGAAGAGGGGAGCTGACGGGTGGGCAGATACGTTCATGAGGGTGTTGTCGCGGATCAAGTCGCGGGAGTGAGTGAGTGAATTGCTGCGTGGGTGGGTGGTGAAAAGTATTCGTATTATAATCTGTAGATAGACCGGACTCTCTTGGATTCTTCCTCACTTAAATAATTATCTATCTAATGGCTGTGTGCGCTCTCTCTGGTCCTTGCATCCCACATGTGACACACTGTATATATATCATAGCTTCAAGTTCATCTGCTCGTCGTATCTCTGAGTCTTAACACACGACCTCGCCGCGTTCCGTGTTGCCGCAGCGCACCGTGCACGCCGCCGCGTCCGACTCGGGGGGCCGCACCGTGACGGCCCGCCCGGAGGATGCACGTCTGTACGTGTCGTGCACCGCGATCAGCGTCCCTTCCCGGGCGTCCTGATCGTGAGCTCCGCCACCGCGCGATGCCAGGTAGAACCGCATCGAACTTGAAGGAATAAGGAAGGCCAGCGCCTTTTGATTGCCCTCTTCCCTCTTTTCGCACACATGGGCATGGGCATGGGCATGTCGTTCGCCGGAAGACTCTTTCTTTCTTTTCCGGGAGGGGGTTGGATTTGGTAGCGTTCTCTACTCTCTACTCTCTACGGCGTCCGACATCCTCACCCTCACCCTCATCGTCAGATCCGCCGCTCCCCCTTCTCCGGACTCCGGGGTCCGGGCGCGTCAATGTCCGAGTCACGACGCCGTCTCGACTCTCCTGCACGCGGGGTACGGATGGCTTCCGTCGCGCAGAGGAGGATGTCGCGGCGTACCGTGACGGGGTCCGGGGACGCCGCGGCGGGTCGTCAAAGTGGAGATCTAGAAACGCGCGTTTTACATCATGCTGGAGAGCAGGATGCGCTCGCTGGCTTGCGGGTTCGTTCGTCGTTGCGCTTCGGGAGTGCTCGGTCGTCGCCAGTCGGACGGACCCCGCGTACATGGCCACTAGTGTCTCACTTCTTCTAGTGATGCCAAGACACAGTGACACACGAGCCCCTAACTACTACTATCCTTTCATCCCGCCGCATTCACAACCATGCTGTACTACACCTCCCGCACCGACTCGGACACAGAGATGACCCTCACAAGCCACACCCACTATCAGGGCAAGGGCACGCCCCACGGCGCCCTCTACCACCTCGGCGCCCTCATCCTCGCGCAATACCACGCCCTCCTCGCGCAGCTCGCCCCGCCGCCGCACAGCGCCATGCTGAGCGACCGCCGCCTGCAGACCGCGTTCGCTGCCGCCGTCTTTGGCGTGCCTGAGTCGGAGCTGCGGCGCATATACAAAGACCCCGCGCAGTTGGAGGAGTTGCGCGAGCGGGGTGCCGGGCTTTCGCACCTGATGACGCCGACGCCGCCGTGCCGCCGCTTGTGGTGTACCTGGGCCCGGTTGGTGTCGCAGACGCGACTCGGACCCCTCGGAGGCGCGTACGAAGTCCTCTTCCTCTGAGACCCCCGGGGCCCGACCTTGCTTTACCGTGCGCTCTGGCGGCGACGTGCTCAGCGACGATGGTGACTCCGATGATACGTGCTTGTGGGCAGACGAGTGGACCGCCACTGAGGGTCCGTGGCCCTGTCCGTGGGCTGGACCGCGCGGACTTGGCATAACTCGCGACCCGGCTCCGACTCGTTCGTCATCTTCCTCTCAGGGGCGTACGCCGTGTGGCCGACCCTGTGGACGGGACCGCAGGCGGCGAACGACGGGCGGCTGCTGCTCCAGCATCTGCGCGTCACGCTGTTCCGTGGCCACCAGCTTGTCCATTTTGCGCGCGCGAAGGTACGAGTCGGAGGTTCTGTCTGAATCTTCGTGCGACGTGCGTGCTCACAGATAACATTAACAGATATCTCCCGAAAATCCGATCGACCGTTCCTCAGAGGTTGACAAAGAATCCGACGGAGTAGGGGCCGAAGCCGGGCGATACGCTGAGAAGCTGGCGTTCGGGGGCGCGGTCGACATGTTTCTGGGTACGCTTCTCTACGCAAAAACTACTCCATGCGGGCCCGCTGACAAATAGCTGGTGCACAGAGCCCAATCGCCGCATCTGCCTGTTCACGACCGACCCCGCGCGCGAGGCCGGCACAGCAGACTTCGAGCTGCCGCACCAATACGTAGACGGCCTGTTCGGCTCCCCGGTGCCCCCGGTCGACTACGCGCACCTCGAAGCCGCGAAGCGACGTGTACGAATTCCGGACTACGCCCGGTCGGAGAGTGGGTGCGAGGAGGTTCGAGTCGAGATCGTCGGAGAGCTGCCTGCGCCGCTGCCGTGGCGCGTGCCGGCGCCTGTGGGTGCGCTTCCCTCCGGTCTTATTCCCGCCACCGGCTACCTCAAGGCGTACATCGAGAAGAACCGCGATACGCTCAAGCCGCGGTGCGTGGAATAGTGATCATGGGGTGCGGCACCTGGGGCACCTACGAAACCGTTATGTAAAGGCCCTGAGAGGCCGGTTAGCTTGTGGGAGCATAACATACCTGTCAGGGGGCGTGAAGGCGAAGGATTGTGCTTCTATTAGTCATGGGCGCTGTTTCCTAATTTGGAAAGGACATGCCGCCGCCGGCGCCTTCCTAATTGAGACCATTCTAATCACGTGGCGGTTGCCTTCGCCAGTCTGCGCTGGCTTTCGTCACCTTCCTCACTATCTATTGCATGGGTGCTGTTTCCTAATTCGGAAAGGGCATGCCGCCGGCGGCGCCTTCCTAATTGAGACCGTTTTGATCACGTTACCTTTGCCTTCGCCATTCTGCGCTGGCTTTCGTCACCTTCCTCACTATCTATTGAATCACAGAACGGACCGGAAATTCAAAGACAAGCAACGATATGATGATTCGACGTAATTACGAGACATGTATGTATATATGCGGGATACGGCAGTCCAAGACATTGCGGACAAGAAGGCCGTCGCCGACGCGGGAAGGGCGGAGAAAGATTGTACATGAGGAATGACAGCAATGCGAAACATTGCGCAAGATCGCAGGTCAGACATGTACACACATTTGCGAGATTCAGCAGTCCAAGAAGTGAGGTATATGACGACCTTCGCCACTGCATGAAGGCCAGCGAAGGTCGGCGAAGGTCGGCGAAGGCCAGCGAAGGTTGCGGAAATGACGGCTTCCTGGCGGCGGCAGGGCTCCTACGGCTTCATCGACTCCATGTACGCATGGATCTTCGCGAGTTCCGCGGGGTCAAACCTTGCCAGCTGTCCCGCCACCTGCCCAAAAAGCTGATTAAACTCCACCGGCGGCTCGGATGACTTCGGTCGCGAAGGCCCGGCAGTGGGAGCGGCCAAGAAGTCGCGCCTACTGCCTGACGCGGAGTCGCTCTGCTGCTCTTCGGGGCGCGGAATGGCCTGCATGCGCTTGCGGCGTTCGGCGACAACGGTGGGGTCGTTGGACGCGAAGCCGACCTGCTTGTTGGTCTTGCCCGTTGGCCTCGGCATGGGTCTGCTGCCACCACCTTCCTGTTCGCCGGATGAGCGTCGCGGCCTCGGACGTTGTTGAGGCTGAGGGCGGGGCGGAGGCGTTGGCGCGGGCATCGGCGTAACGGGCCCCGCCGAGCGTAGTTTCTTCGCCGGGTGGCGACGCCGGTCCTCTTCCTGCGGGTCTTCCTCGCGGTAGTCGGAGCTTTCGGCAGAGGGTTCGGGGGACGGGGCCTTTCGCTTCGTTGCTTTCGGCATCGGCTTGGCCTTCGCCGCCGTCGTGGCCGCCGTCGTGGCCTTCGCTGCCGCCGTCGTGGCCGCCGTCGTGGCCTTCGCTGCCGCCGTCGTCGCCGTCGTCGCCGCTGCCTTCGCAGTCTTCGTCGCGGCTGTCGGCTTGCCCGTCTTTGCCGTCGCCGGCACTGTCTTGGCCGGCGCCGATTTCGCCTTCGCCCTCGTCCTGACTGGGGCCGATATCTCCTCCACCTCCTCCTCCTGCTCCTGCTCCTCCTGCTCCTCCTCTTGCTCCTCCTCCTGCTCCTCCTCCTCCTCTGGCTCATCCTCCTCGGAAACCTCCTCTGCCTTCCCTTCCCCTTCCCCTTCCCCTTCTGAGCCTGCTCCTGCTTCGACACCCTCTTCTTGAGCATCTTCTTGGAGATGGCTGCATCGCCAGCACGACGGACGTCCACGGACGCCAACCAGACGTTGCCGTGGGCATCCTGGCATCTGCTCTGACGGCCACAGGATGTTTTCCAGTGGAGCTCGGCCGCCACTGGACCGTCCGGCTGAGGGATCGTGTAATCATGACCGACGATGACAAGATCACCTGTTGAGTGAATGAGATGAGAAAACAGCAGTGAAGAAAGTCCTACGCACCCTCTTGGTATGTGTGGGATTCCAGGCGAAGGCCCCGGCCTGAGCCCGACTCGTGCTCGAGGAGGGCGACGTTGAGATACGACAGGTCCTGGCTGCGCCACGCGCCACTGGCCTTGTCGCTGTAGATTTCGCCGGGGAGGCGGACGTTGGTGGGATACCCGAGGAGACGATAGTTGTTTTGGGCCAGAGTGGCCCGAGCGGGATCCAGAGGAAGTTCCCCGCCCGACCCCCTTGTCGCGGAAGAGGTCATAGTTGAGGCATTTTACGCTCATGGCGCAAAAGCGGTCGCGGATGGAGTTGATGTTGCCGGTAGACGCTTTGATCTTCGCGGGGCCGCCAAGATACGAGTCTTGCCTGGGTGCGATGGCGGTGGAGGTGCTGGCGACGGGAGATGCGGCCCTGGGAAGGGTGCTGGTGGAGGCCGTCACGACCGTCGCGAGCTTCGCGGAGGCCGCCGCGATCTTCGCGGAGGCCGTCGTGCCGGCCTTCGTGGATGCCTTCAGACCGCCTGCCTCCTGCAAGGTGTCGCGAAGAGCATCGAGGACTGATACCCCCGAGCCCAAGAACTGTTTCATTTCCCCCGTGCTAGAAAATATGAATAACGCACTCGGATATTGAGCAAAAGTTGCTTACTATGCGCAGATCTTCGCAACGCCAAGAAGGTCCGACGAGGTGAGTGGCGCATTGGTCGCAGTGTGCATGAGCGAAGCAGAGAACTAGAAAGAATGTAAGCGATTCAACCAGTAGGCAGAAAAAAACCACTCACGGCGGTTTCAAGCGCTGGCAGCCGATGTTGTAGTCTCAACGCAAAGGGGTCAGACGGATGTCAGTGTCACTTTTGCATAGTTTATGGAGCCACCACAGAAAGGGCATATACCTACCAGAATGCATCAATGGATCAACCCGGCATGGCTGGCTGGTATTTACTGTTGTATTGAATCCATCATTTCCTTCGAATTATACTGCAGTAGCATTGTTCTTGTTTGTGCAATAGATCTCTGCATTGGGAATGACTCTGGGGGCTTTCCCACAGTCAGGTATCAAAGCACCATTATGTAAAATGATCTGTAGAAGTGATTTCTGCATTGGGAATGACTCCGGGGGCTTTCCCACGGAGCACCATTATGTAAAAAGATCTGTAAAAAAGCAGAAAGTGCTGGATATTGATTGAACATCAAACAAGTGGCAGGTATGTTTTTCTGCACACAGGATACTGATGGGACATCAAATGTTGCCATCACATAATCATGTGACCAAAACAAAAGTTGTAGAGCAGGTCCGGGGCTATATGTTTGTTCTATATCATTCTCTGTGAATCTCTTTGTTGGCCTGTAAAATGCAAAATACATAATTTTCAAAAAAACAGGATACTGATGGGGCATCAAACGTTGCCATCATGTGATCATGTGACCATTATGTAAAGTTGTAGGGCGGGTTTTGGGGCTACATGTTTGTTCTATATCATTTTCTATGAATCTCTCTTATTAGCCCGCAAAATGCAAAATACTCGAAAAAACACGACACTTTTGCATTTCAGAATTCTGAAAAACTTGTTTTTGTCAGTGTTAGACCAAGCTAGATGCACAGCAATACAATAGCAATAATGTATCCTCAATGTTTGCTGGATCAGGTGTCTCAGAGGCCTAATTTGATGGACTTCCCAATTTGGACCACTCATCCTAGAACCCCAAAAAGGCAATTTCTCTTATTTCAGTAGCTTCAGGCTATTATTGTAGAACATGCTTAGGACAGATTCTGAAGCATCTAATTACATGTCAGTGCTGTCCAATATCAATGCCCAGCCCTCAATCAGCCCATATCAAGGCTGATTTCAGCCATTGCCAAATTGGGACCACTCATCCTAGCACCCCAAAAAGGAAATTTTTCGAATTTCAAGCATTCCTAGGGATATGTAGGTCTACTAAGTGGTTCTTTGCATTCTAGAATGTTTGAATGTCTTTTTGTGCAACTTGTGGCTGTTGTTCTTAACTCTGTATTCCACT